>MNCI01033153.1:95867-130660 GCA_015680685.1 Gnetum montanum
GAACGATGTTGTAAAACAAAAACAAGAAAGGCTAAAGAAATTTGTAAAATAAAAAATTGTAAAAAAAAATGTGTAAAACAAAAACTTGTAAAACAAAAATGTGTAAAACAAAACCTTGTAAAACAAAAACATGTAAACCAAAAATGTGTAAAACAAAAATATGTAAAACAAAAACTTAAAAAGAACTGAGGGCCCCAAATGATTAGCATAGGTGGCCATCTCCCCCATGATTGAATGGAAAGGGAGAAATCTTAAATAATGAGTGTCTATTTGAATTTCTTAAAAGTGTCCAACTTCTCCCCATTGATGTTCTAAAATTAAGGGGTGGAAGTTGGAAACGCTCATATTCCAAGGTATCTATGCCTTCGTTGTGGACATGAGTTGTTTCCCCAGTTCGTTCCATGCATGTTTTTTGATTGTTCTTTCGAGTAGCTGTCAACCACAGGGTGTCTACTACTTATTGTCTGGTTGCTACATACAAGCATCTTTGTCTTATAGTTTCAAGGGCACACCTATTGCATGGAGGAGATGTTGTGCATTCCTCCATTTCATCACTCGGTGAATCACTGTATGTGATGCATGGAACTTTCTTCTTCTCGATCTTTCCATAAACGTTTATCTTAGATATTTTCAAGGAAAGATCATGAATCCCTAGGCATGTGTCTATTGTACTTAGCCATGCCCTTCCCATTATAATTGGAAAGTCCCCTTTGTCATTGTTAACTTCTATCACTAGGACATCAGCTGGGTAAGACCAACCACACATAGTGGTAACGATGTCCTCCACCAATCCCAAGGGAATGGTGATGGATTGGTCTGCTAGCTCTAGTTGAATGTTGCTCTTCTTAAGTTGGGGTAAGTTCTAGGCTTGATACATCTCTTGTGAAATTAAGTTGACTCCGGAACCTGAGTCAAGAAGAGCCTTATGTGGTTCATTTTTGGTGACTTGGAGGTAGATTAAGGGACTCCCAGGGTTAGATAGTTTTCTGGGAAGGTGGCCTACCTTAATCCAATCAGTTATGGTATGTGTTAACATAACCGTATATGTTAACCTCTGATGTTGGACTGAAGGAAGCTCTGAAGCCCTATGTGTCGGAGGAGTGATCACAGACTCAACCGCTTGTTGTTGTGAGAGCTTGTCTGGGATTTTGGTTCTGAAGAAAGGTCTTCTCCTTTTACAGTTGTCAAAACTAGCAACGATTTGAATGTTTACGACCCTCGTAGCGTTTCGTTGCTGTAGTTGAGTGGGGAGTTCCCCTTGCATTATTGGAGCAGGAGGTATGGGAACTACTGGTGGAAGAGGTGTAGATGGAGTAGGAGGATGGTAGGGATATGGAGTGTCTCCCAGAGGATAAGGGGTCCTTTTAAAGTACTCCCAAACTTGGTAGTGATGTTGGGGAGTTGTGTGACCCATGGAGTCACTTGGAGAAATCGATTGCTGCATGTAGTAACCATATGAATCAAGCTACTAGTAAGGGTACTATTGTTTCGGCAGTGGCATCCTCCATGATTGTGGGTATTTCCACTATTGATGTTGTCTGATGGGTTGTGGTGGAGTTCCACTTAGATAGTACGTCAATGGTTGGTGGAACTATCTTGGGTTACCTTGAGGATAAGGTGACCCATGGGGTGTCTGCCGTCTGTTGAGTCTCGGGTTGAGTGCATATACCCCAGACTCTTGTAGATGTGAGATGATTGGACAACATCGCTTAGGATGGTCATAGTGGTAGATCTCACATCCACCATCATCGTCTGTGTTTGAATCCACAACCTCATCGGAGATAGTTATTTTCCCCTTACCTTTGTCACGTGTAGGGCCTGAATCTCTCTGCTTTTTCTTGTCATTGTGACTACTTCGTTCCTCCTTAGACTCCTCTGCAATCTTTAGGATAGTTTCAATTTTAATGTTTAAGGAGCTCCATACTTCTTCTACCTTAGCCACTACTTCTGTTGTTAGTTTTTGAAGCAGTAAGGTTTTCCTATTCACCAACTCTTCAATTGGTGACTCATCCTCTTCATCGCAAAATCTCACTCCCTTCTTTCAAAGAGAGGGGTCACGGTTATATTCTTCCACACTTTTTCTTTTTCATAGCTCCCCTTCTTCTTTAGCTACTTGTTCCAAAAATCTATGAATCTCATGAGATCTAAGTTCTGATATTCTCCCTTAGTTATAAGTCCCAAGGGTTCTCCTAGTTTCATACCTTAGCCCATCTACGAGATGGTGAAGTTGATCCCGTCGTGCGTAACCATGGCCTAAGCAACGATGTAACAATGCATAGTAGCGACCCATGGTAGCATCCAAGGGTTCATAAGTACCTTGCTTCCATCCTTGGATCTTCTTACGCAAGTTAGACACTCTAGAGTATGTTTGATACTTAACGTTGAAGAGTTCTAACATCGTACTCCACCTCCTAATGGTTTCCGGTTCTAAGGACCGATACCAACTCTCTGCTTCCTTTATGAGTGTCCTAGAAAACAACTTTAGTTTTTGCCACTTTTTTTCTATGTTTTGCAAGGCATAGGCATCATGAAATGCCTGTAAATGATTTTGCAGATCCCCCCTCAAAGCATGGGATATTGTTCATGTCTAAGCACTTGATCCGGCCATCTTTTTGATGCCTTGTTGGAATTCTCACAGCCTCCGTTATATTTAGCTTGCTTCAGGTGGCCAGTAGGGGTTCATCATGATCATATCTTTCATGATGTCTATGATGTCTCTGTTGTTCCCTACTTTCCCTTCGTTCATGCCTTGGTTCTCTTGACTACCCTCGTCCTCTCTCTCGACTCTCTCGTCGAGGTCTCTCGTTTCTCTTATCTTTATCCTCTCCATTATGCTCTATGTGGCTATTCCCTGATGTGGAAGGAGAGGGTGAGTGATGTGATGAAGGTGAAGAAGAAGGAGAACCATCACCAAGAAGATGTTTCGTACCTTCTCTTCTGTGGAATCGGCCCCGATCGTGATGACGATCTGAGTGCCCGTCCTTGTCATGTGTTGTTGTTCCATCAGTGAACAGTTGGTGTTAACAAGGATCAGAACCAGGGTTGTGTATCATGGAGCATAGGTTCTGATACCCCACCTCCTCACTATTGTTAGGAAGGGGAACATCTTTCGATAGAGAACCCATTACAAGTGGTTCACCATCTCTGATTTCACTTAGGACGTGCGGGACCTCTTTGCCCTTCAACAGTGTATGTTGGCTCTCCTACCTTGAGTCCCTCATACATTGTGTGGCTATAGGATAGTAATCCCTTGTGTCAAAATCACCTGTCATGTATTCAGCATAGAGCTAAGTCATGTCAATCTATGCTAAAGCATGGAAGAGCATGTTGGGGACTGCACGATCTGGAGGTAACACTATGTTACCTTGCAAGTCTCTCCAGCACATCTGTTCATCCTAATGGAGGATAAAAGTAAAATTGGTTATATACTCATTAGGATAAGTATATGTCACCCTATATTGTTGAGGAATTGGCTGATTTAGGTTATGTGTTTTAGATTGCCGACTATTTCTTGTATTATCCCTAGGTGAAATGCTCTTGTGAGAAGAAGAAGAAGACATTATGTCATATCAGTGTGCTATTTAACCGTTATATAATTTTTCATTTAATTAACCCTAAGGTTTGTTTAAGTTCCCAATGATGTGAGTAATTTCCTATGTTCTAGTTAGTGCACAAACACTTAGTCCTCGGCAACGGTGCCAATGATGAGTGGCAAGGTACCCCTACACTCAACCATACAAATATGAGCATAACATGCGTGATTTGGTCGAACTTCGTAGACTAAGTGCCTACACTCCTTATGGAACACTTAAGGTTAATTATTTGTTATCTTCCTAGACTTACTTGTAGTTGTCACAGTGTATGATTAAGTAAGTCCGAGGTATATGATTTTTATTGCTTTTCGGTTTTTATCTCCTATGCTGATAAGGTAAAGGGTTGAAGAGACTAATTGACTAACTTTAACTAACTAACTAAGTCTTAATTAACCTAGCGTCAATGATGAGACATGATATGCACAAGCCGCGATATCGCGTTGTCCCCTATGATATTGCATACACGATATCATGGTCTGCCGCCAAATCTATAAATAAGAGGTGGCACTTCCCTCATTTCCCAATCTTGGCTAGAAGTAGCGAAGCTCTAGCAATTTGATCACTCCAGAGTTAGATTAATTTCCCATGTTCCCGCAGTAGGAGTCCTAGAGTGAACGGCTCTTTATTCGAGCAACTTTGTACCTGAACGCAAGTTGTGTACGAAAATAAAGATAAACTTGATTGGATAAACCTTGCAGTGCATGAATAGGATTTTATTTATTATTATTTATTTCTTTCCTATAATGAAGTACAAGTATGACTTGATTACGAGCATCTAAGGATGTGTACGGCTAGTCAAGGAATCGGTTGCTCGTCGCATGCGGTATGAGTACGACTTGATTACAAGCATTGTGACTACTTGGTAACCCAGTAGCATATTCTAGGATCTACGCTTGGTAATCCCAGTGGTAGTCCCAGTGTGTACGGCTAGTCAAGGAATCGGCTGCTCATTGCACTTAGGGGCTAGTTAGGTTCTCTCACCCTTATCTCCTAGAACGTGGGGTAAGTACGACTTGGCTACGAGCACCTACAGGTGTGTACGGCTAGTTAAGGAATCGGCTACTTATCACACTTAGGCTAGTTAAGTGCCTCAGTACAACCACTTCGAGCACGTGCGTTACGTGTGGTGATCCCAGTAATGATTAGCGTTTGGTAGCCAAAATTGCATAGTTCAGGGTGTGTACGGTTAGTGGGAACGGATGCTGACCCTAGTTAATATAGACTTAGGTCCTTAGTTAGAGTAGTTAGTTCTCTCAACCCTTCACCCCTTAGCATAGGAGATAAACCAAAAAAGACCAAAAAAATCATATACCTCAGACTTACTTAACCATACATCGTGACAACAATAAGTAAGTCTGGGAAGACAACGAATGATTAACCCCAAGTGTTCCATGGGGCGTTTAGGCATTTAGTATGCGGAGTTCGACTAGATTGCGCGTGCTACACTCGTTTCATATGGTTGAGTGTAGGGGTACCTCGCCACTCATCATTGGTGTCGTTGCTGGGGACTAAGTGTTTGTATGCCAATTAGAACATAAGGGATATCACTCACATCATTGTGAGCCTTAACAAAACTTCGAGTTAATCAAAGAAAAATTATATATGGTAAATTAGCACATCGATAACAATGTCTTCTTCTCATAAGAGCAACTCACCACCTAAGGACCATACTAGAGATAGTCGGCAAGATAAAAAACATAACCAAGATCAGCCAATGCCTCAACAATATAGGGTGACATATACTCATCCTGATGAGTATGTGCCTGATCTTAGCTTTATCCTCCATCAAGATGAATAGTTGCACTGGAGAGATTTGTTTGGTAACATAGTGTTACCTCCAGATCGTGCTGTCCCTAACATGCTTCTCCGTGCTTTGGCACAGACTGGCATGACAGAACTTTACGCTGAATACATTGTGGCAGATTCTGACATGAGGGATTATCATCCCATAGATTTACAATGTATGAGGGATGCAAGGCGGGAGAGCCAACATACTTTTTTGAAGGGCAAAGCCCTGCACGTCCTTAGCGAAATAGGAGATGAGGAACCCCTTATCATGGGTTCTTTAGCAAAGGATGTTTCCCCTCCTAATGATGGTGAGGAGGAAGGGTATTAGAACATAAGATCAATGATCCATATCCCTAGTTTTGATACTCGTGAACACCAACTGTTCATAGAGAGAACAACCACTCATGCTAAGGATGGGCACTTTGATCGTCACCACGATTGGGGCCAAAGCAGCCGAAGAGAAGGTAAGAGACATCATCATGGTGATGGTTCCCCTTCTTCTTCCCCTTCTTCACATCACTCACCCTCTTCTTCCACATCTAGGCATAGCCACCATGAACATAAAAGGGAGGATAAAAGTAAAAAGGATGAAGGACCTCGACGAGAAAGTCGAGAGAGAGGACAAGGGCAAGGACGTAGGGAGAGTAGGGAATTACGCAGACATCATAGATGTCATGATAGAGATGATCATGACGAACCCCTACTTGCAACCCAAAGTGTGCTTGATATCATAGAGGTAGTTAGGATTCCCACAAGGCATTTAAAAGAAAGTCGGATTAAGTATTTGGACATAAATAATATCCCACGTTTTGAAGGGGGATACAATGCTGATCCTCAACATCATTTATAGGCATTCCACGATGCCTGTGCCTTACAAAATATAGATAATAAGTGGTAGAATCTTAAGTTGTTCCCAAGGACACTCACCAAAGAAGCAGAGAGCTAGTACTGGTCCTTAGAACCGAAAACCATCAGGAGGTGGAGTACGATGCTTGAACTGTTCAACAAAAAATATCAGACGTACTCCAGAGTGTCCAATTTGCGTAAGCAGATCCAAGGCTGGAAGCAAGGTGCTTATGAATCCTTGGATGCTACCATGGCCCACTACTATACATTGCTACATTGTTGCCCAGGCCATGGGTACGCTAAGCAGCATCAACTATGCCACATCGTGGATGGGCTAACGAATGAAACGAAAAGAACTCTTGGGACTTATGCCCAAGGGAAACTTTCCCAACTTAGAGCCCATGAAGTTGAAAGTTTGTTGGAACAAGTAGCACAAGAAGAGAGTGAGCTACGTAAGAGGGAAAGTGCAGAGGAGTACAACCGCGATCCCTCCCTTCGAAAGAAGGGAGTGAAATTTTGTGATGAAGAGGATGAGTCACTAATCGAAGAGTTGGTGAATCAGAAAACTTTGGCGATCCAAAAATTAACAACCAAGGTATCGGCCAAAGTAGATCAAATGTGGGATTCCTTGGACTCAAAAATTGAAATAGTCTTGAAAATTGTAGAAGAGTCTAAGGTAGAACAAAGTAGTGACAAAGGTAAGAAAAAGTGGAAAGATTTAAGCCCTGCACATAACAAGGGTAAGGGAAAAATCACTAACTCCGATGTGGCTGTAGATTCTGACACAGACGATGATGGTGGATGTGAGGTTTGCTACTATGACCATCCTAAGGGATGTTCTCCTATTATCTCACATCTATAGGAGTCTGGGGTATATGCACTAAATCCAAGACTCAATCAACGGCAAACACCCCGAAGGTTGCCTTATCCACAAGGTAACCCAAGGTAGTTCCACCAACCACTAACGTATTATCCAAGTGGAACTCCACCACAGCCCATCGGACAACATCAACAATGGCAATACCCACAGTCATGGAGGATGCCATCGCCGAAACAATAGTATCCTTACTGGCAGCCTGACCCTTATGGATATTATGTGCAGCAGCCGATTTCTCCAAGTGACTCTATGGGTCGCGCAACCCCCAACCATCACTACCAAGCTCAGGAGTACTTCAGAAGGAATCCTTCTCCTCCGGGAGACACTCCATACCCACACCATCCTCCTAATCCATCCGCACCTCTTCCACCTCAAGTAGTTCCCGTAACACCTCCTACTTCAACAATGCAAGGGGAACTTCCCCCTCAACTGTAGCAATGTCACGCTACGAAAGCTGTAAATAGCCAACCTGCTGCTGGTTCTGACAACTGTAAAAAGAGAAGACCTTACTTCAGAACCAAAAGCCCAGAAAAACTCTCGCAACAACAAGCAGTTGAGGCCATGTACATGCCTCCACCATCTAACACTTTAGAGCACCCTTCAGTCCAACAAGGCCTAACACATACGGTTATGTTAACACATACCGTCACTGATTGGATCAAGGTAGGCCACCTTCCCAGGAAACTAACTGACCCTGGGAGTCCCTTAATCTATCTACAGATCACTAGAAATGAACCACATAGGGCTCTTCTTGACTCAGGTTTCGGAGTCAACTTAATTTCAAGAAAGATGTATCATGCCTGGAACCTACCCCAACTTAAGAAGAGCAACATTCAAATTGAGCTGGCAGACCAGTCCATCACCATTCCCTTGGGATTGGTGGAAGACATCATCACCACTATGTGTAGTTGGTCCTACCCAGCTGACTTTCTGGTGATTGAAGTGAACAATAATGGAGGGGACTTCCCAATTATAATGGGAAGGGCATGGCTAAGCACAGTAGATGCATGCCTTAGGATCCGCAATCTTTCCTGGGAAATCTCTAAGGTAAGCATATGTGAAAAGATCGAGAAGAGGAAAGTTCCATGCATCACATACAATGATTCATTGGGTGATGACATGGAGGGATGCTCATCTTCTCCATGCAGTAGGTGTGCCCTTGAAACTCTGCAACAAAGATACCTGTATGTAGCAACCACACAAGAAGTAGTAGACACCCCGTGGTTGACAGCTACTCGTAAGAGCAGACAAATATGCATAGAACAAACTGAGGAAAGTCATGCTAACAATGAAAGCATATATACATTGGAACATGAGCGTCGCTAACTTCCACCCCTGAATCTAAGATCATCAATTGGGAGAAGTTGGGCACTTCTTAGAAATTCAAATAGATGCTTGTTATTTCGGATCTCTCCCTTACAACTTAGTCATGGGGGAGATGGCCACCTATGCTAACCATATGGGGCCCTCAGTTCTTTTAAGTTTTTGTTTTACACATTTTTGTTTTACAATGTTTTTTTTTACACATTTTTGTTTTACAAAGTTATTTAACTTTTCTAATTTTTGTTTTACAACATCGTTACACTTTTTCATTTTTTGTGTGAGTGTGTGTGTGTATCCACCCTGTAAGTTTGTCCCATAATAAGTGTTTGGACTGATGGTATGAACTGTTTTCATATTGATTAGTAATGTTTGGTTTTTACTTTTAAGTCACAGTGTTGATACTAAGGTATGTTTCTTTTGATATGGCAGGCAATGAGATCACTTCATCCATCCATCCACCAATTTCTATGGTTTCTCTTGGCTTGGAAATGTACAGTTCCCTTCTAATAAGAACTTTAACGAATCGGTGACTAGGTATTTCTCAAACTAAGGAAGGACTCAAGGATTGCAAAGGGTGTGACTTCAAGGGAACTTGATGCTTTTGTATTGGTCATTCTCTTGGGTGCTTAGATGTTTCTTCTTGAGTTTTCTTACCGTTCCAATGTTACCCAATTATCGAAAGCTGAGACAATAAAAATAAGAAGTCTTTGCATGGTATGGTTCTCATGCATAAAAACACAAAACACAAAAAAAAAAACGAAGAAAGTGAGAATTCAAAGCACACCCCTTAGACAAAATAAAATTTGGGTTACACGCACTGGTTATGGAACCAAAAGTGTTCCCTCTAACTAAGGCCCTTCTAGCTTCCCATTCTCTCCTTTGTTTCATTAGAATGGTGGTGGTTCTTTGAAGATGCATCCTCGTTATCCATGTGGATGGTTTAACCGAATGCATTGATGCGAAGTCACTGGAAGTGGTTGGTTTGAGGCCGAAGTTGGAATGAGACTTGCCAAGTCACATTAACCATAAAACACACAAGGGGCTGTACACCGCCTTGTTCTTGAGATTCCATTCCATTCTCTTCTCTCCTCTCCATCCTTCTCTCCATTGTTCACCTCATTGCCAGTTGTATCATTAGTGTATCTATTTTGGTTAATGCATTGTTTTCTTTTTGGTAAATTCTTGCAGTTAAGACTTTAACTCTTGTTCCAAAAGACATTCCCAGAGCCTACAAACTCTTTTAATGTGGGTCTGTCAGGGCATTAATGGCATGCACCTGCTTTGGGGAGGACCCACTGATACTCCTATTTGGAGCATTAGTTAACTTCTTTTCCTTAACATTTTGCAATTAATTATTATTTTGTTCATTACCATCTTGAAATCTACTTCATTGATATTTTTAGTTGTCCCTTTTTATCTATCTTTCTTACTCCTTTCCCTTCTTCATTCTAATGCTATTGGAGGTTCGCGATTAGTCATGGGGGTACAGGGCCTGCTTTTTCGATTTTCTCCTAGCGCTGAAATTTTTTGATTTTCTTCCTAACCCCTATACCTTTGGTAGTCATCAGTAACATCTTCCCAGGTCCATATCAGCCATACCACAACCTAGCCGATGGACTTACACCAAAGCAAGGTATTAATCACTTATTGATTCAATTACCCTTTCTAATATATGATTGTGTTGCATGTGCAGATGGTGATCATGCAAACAATGAATTGGATCTGGAACTAGAGCAAAACACTTGGAATGGAGCAGCGCTGAAGCAGCTATGCAAAGAGCAAGATCGATGACGCACTTATGGATGGACAATGAAAGTGCAATCTTGGCGTTGGTAGCAGCAACACTTCTTTCTATCTCTCTCTTTCTCTCAAGCTACCAACAAAGGCTTGATGTCATTGTAATAAGGTGTTCACCTTTGTTGTCATGAATGCCAGTTTTGTCAAGTTTTGTAATAATGATCTCTTCACATGTCATCCCATTAGTTCCAGTCCCCTCAATAATTCCATACCTACCTGTTATTATTGTAAGGAACTCGAGCATGAGTTTTCATTCAGTCATGGAGGTATGATGAGACGTGATATGCACAAGCAGCGATATTGCGTTGTCCCCTACGATATCGTGTACGTGATATCGCGGTCCACTGCCAAATCTATAAATAAGAGGTGACACTCCCCTCATTTCCCAATCCTAGCAAGAAGTAGTGAAGCTCTAGTAGTTTGATCACTCCAGAGTTAGATTAATTTCCCACGTGCCCGTAGTAGGAGTCCTAGAGTGAACGGCTCTTTATTCGAGCAACTTTGTACCTGAACGCAAGTTGTGTACAACAATAAAGACGAACTTGATTGGATAAACCTTGCAGTGCATGGATAGGATTTTATTTATTGTTATTTATTACTTTCCTAGAATGCGGTACAAGTACGACTTGATTACGAGCATCTAAGGATGTGTACAGCTAGTCAAGGAATCGGCTGCTTGTTGCATGCAGTATGAGTACAAGTTGATTACGAGCATTGTGACTACTTGGTAACCCTGTAGCGTATTCCAGGATCTACGCTTGGTAATCCTAGTGGTAGTCTCAGTGTGTACAGCTAGTTAAGGAATCAGCTGCTCATCGCACTTAGGCTAGTTAGGTTCTCTCATCCTTCACTCCTAGAACGTGGGGTAAGTATGACTTGGCTACGAGCACCTACAAGTGTGTACGGCTAGTCCAGGAATCGGCTGCTTATCACACTTAGGCTAGTTAAGTGCCTCAGTATGACCACTTCGAGCACGTGCGTTATGTGTGATGATCCCAGTAACGATTAGCATTTGGTAGCCACAGTTGCATAGTTCAAGGTGTGTACGGTAAGTGGGAATGGATGCTGACGCTAGTTAATATAGACTTAGGTCCTTAGTTAGAGTAGTTAGTTCTCTCAACCCTTCACCCCTTAGCATATAGGAGATAAACCAAAAAAGACCAAAAAAATCATATACCTTGAACTTACTTAACCATACACCGTGACAACAATAAGTAAGTCTGGGAAGACAACGAATGATTAACCCCAAGTGTTCCATGGGGCGTTTAGGCATTTAGTCTGCGAAGTTTGACCGGATCGCGCATGCTACGCTCATTTCATATGGTTGAGTGTAGGGGTACCTCGCCACTCATCAGTCAACATCCATTCCCACTTACCGTTCACACCCTAAACCGATGCAACCTTGGTTACCAAACGCTAATCATTGCTGGGATCACCAAGCGTAATGCACGTGCTCGAAGCAGTCGTACTGAGGCACTTAACTAGGAGAGAAGGGTTGAGAGAGTTAATGACTAATAAAGTAATTAAATGATAAACAATAAATAATAATAAATAAAATCCTTATTAGCCAATTCCATGCACTGCAACGTTTATCCAAGAAGTTCATCTTTATTGTCGTATACAAACATGTGTTCAGGTACAATATTTGCTTGAATAAAGATCCGTTCACTTTGGAGCTCCTACTATGGACACATGGAAAATATTCTATCTCTAGAGGGATCAAACTGCTAGAGTTTTGCTATGGTCTAGGCCTAGATTGGAAAATAAGTGAGAGACACCTCTTATTTATAGACTTTCCAGCACATCGCGATATCACGGGGGATGACGCGATATCGCGGCCCATGCGATATCACGTCCCATTAATCAACATAGGTGGCCATCTCCCCATGACTGAATTGAAAGGGAGAGATCCAAAATAATAAGTGTTTGTTTGAATTTCTTAAAAGTTTCCAACTTCTCCCAATTGATGTTTTCAGGTTAAGGGTTGGAAGTTGGCGACACTCATATTCCAATGTATCTATGCTTTCATTGTGGGTGCAAGTTGTTCCCCTAGTTCATTCCATGCATGTTGATGGGTTACTCTCTTGATCAACTATCAACCACTAGGTGTTCTCTTGTTGTGTGGTTGCTACATACAGGCACCTTTGTATGTTATCCTTTGGTGCACACCGGTTACATGCAGGAAATGTTGAGCATTCCTTCATGTCATCACCCTCTGAATCAATGTATGTGATGCATGGAACTTTCTTCTTCTTGATATTTCCATAAATATTATCCTTAGATATTTCTAAGGAAAGATCATGGATTCCTAGGCATGGATTGATGGTGCTGAGCCATGCCCTCCCCATTATAATTGAAAAGTCCCCTTTGTTACTATTGACTTCTATCACCAAGAAATCAGCTGGGTATGACCAACCACACACAGTGGTAACGATGTCCTCCACCAATCCCAAGGGAATGGTGATGGATTGGTCAGCCAGCTCTAATTGAATATTGCTCTTCTTGAGTGGAGGCAAGTTTTAGGATTTATACATTTCTCATGATATTAAGTTGACTTTGGAACCTGAGTTAAGAAGAGCCTTATTAGGTTCATTCCCAGCAACTTGGAAATAAATTAAAGGACTTCCAGGGTTAGAGAGTTTCTTGGGAAGGTGGCCTACCTTGATTCAATCAGTAACGGTATGTGTTAACATAACCGTATGTGTTGAGCTCTATTATTGGTTTGAAGGGAGCTCAGAAGCCTTATTTGTTGGAGGAGTGGTCATAGACTCAACCGCTTGTGGTTGTGAGAGCTTGTTTGGACTCCTGGTTCTAAAGAAAGGTCTTCTCTTTGTATGGTTGTTAGAACTAGTAGTGTGTTGAAGGTTTACAGCTCTTGTAGCATTACGTTGCTATGGTTGAGTGGGGAGTTCCCCTTGCATCATTAGAGTGGGTGGTAGTGGAACTACTGGCGTAAGAGTGGTGGATGGATTTGGAGGATGGTATGCATGTGGTGTGTCTCCCAGGGGAGAAGAATTCCTAAAATACTCCTAAACTTGGTAATGATGTTGTGGTGTTGCGTGACCCATAGAGTCACTTGGAGAAATCGGTTGCTGCACGTAATAGCCACATGGATCTGGTTGCCAGTAAGGGTATTGTTGTCTAGGCGGTGGCATCCCCCATGACTGTGGGTGTTTCCACTGCTGATGTTGCCCGATAGCTTGTGGCGGAGTTCCACTTGGATAATATGTTAACGGTTGGTGGAACTGCCTTAGGTTACCTTGGGGATAAGGTAACCTTTGGGGTGCTTGTTGTCTGTTAAGTCTTGAGTTGAGTGCATACACCTCAAACTTTTGTAGATGTGAGATTATTGGGCAACATCCTTTAGGATGGTCATATTGGCAGATCTCACATCCANTCACCAACTCTTCGAGTGATGACTCATCCTCTTCGTCATAGAATCTTACTCCCCTCTTTTGGAGGGAAGGATCACGGTTGTACTCTTCCACGCTTTCTCTTTTTTGTAGCTCCCCTTCTTCTTTAGCTACTTACTCTAAAAATCT
Source organism: Gnetum montanum (assembly GCA_015680685.1). Taxonomy (NCBI): domain Eukaryota; kingdom Viridiplantae; phylum Streptophyta; class Gnetopsida; order Gnetales; family Gnetaceae; genus Gnetum; species Gnetum montanum. Next base: position 109,634 of record MNCI01033153.1, read on the forward strand.
ATGAACTTCATGGGACCTAAGTTCAGATAATCTCCCTTTGGCATATGTCCCAAGGGTTCTCCTGGTTTCATGTCTTAGCCCATCTACGAGATGGCAAAGTTGATCCCGTTGTGCGTAACCATGGCTAGGGCAATGATGTAGCAATGCATAATATCAACCCATGGCAGCATCCAAGGGTTCGTGATTACCCTGCTTCCATCCTTGTATCTGCTTATGCAAGTTGGACACTCTGGATTATGTTTGGTATTTATCGTTAAACAATTATAGCATTGTACTCCACCTCCTAATGGTTTCCAGCTCTAAGGACCAGTACCAACTCTCTGCTTCTTTTATGAGTATCTTAGAAAACAACTTTAACTTCTACCACTCATTTTCAATATTCTGCAAGGCACATGCATCATGGAATGCCTATAAGTGGTTTTGCAGATCAGCATTGTATCCCCCCTCAAACTGTGGGATATTATTCATGTCTAGTCTTTTGATCTGACTATCTTTTTTCTACCTTGTAGGTATTCTCAAAGCCTCCGTAATATCTAACATACTATGGGTTAATAGTAGGGGTTCATCATAATCATCTCTCTCATGACATCTATGATGCCTAGGTGGTTCCCTACTTTCCCTTCTTTTATGCCTTGGTTCTCTCGAATGCCCTCATCCTCGCTCTCGACTCTCTCATCGAGGTCTCTCATTTTTCTTACCCTTATCCTCACCGTTGTGCTCTTTGTGACTATGTCCTGATGTGGAAGGAGAGAGTGAATTGTGTGATGAAAGGGAAGAAGAAGGAGAGCCATCACCATGGTGATGTCTCCTATCTTCTCTTCGGTGATCCTAACCCCGATCGTAATGGCGATCAGAACGCTTATCCTTATCTTGTGTTTGTGTCCCCTCATTGAAAACTTGGTGTTCATGGCCATCATAACTAGGGTTGTGAATCGTAGAGTGTAGGTTCTGATACCCTACCTCCTCACCATCATGAGCAAGGGGAACATCATTTTGTGGAGAACCTATTGAGATAGGTTCATCACCCTTAACTTCTCTTATGACAAGCGAAGCGTTGCGGGGTCCTTTGCCCTTCAATGATGTGTGATAATTCTCCTCCCGTGAGTCCCTTAGACATTGTGCTATTGTGGGATGGCAATCCCTTATGTCATAATCTTCTGTAATGTATTCAATGTATAATTCCATCATGCCTATCTGTGCAAGAGCACAAAGGAGCAAGTTAGGGACTGCCTGATCTGGGGGTAACACTATTTTACCTTGCAAGTCTCGCAAACGCAGTTGTTCATCCTAATGGATGATAAAGGTAAAATCGGGTATATACTCATCTTGATTAGTATACACTACCTGATACTCTTGCGGAACTGCAGATCTGGGTTACGTGTGTTAGACCGTCAACTGTCTCTTGTGTGATCCCTAGGTGGTGAAGTGCTTTTATGAGAAGAAGAAGACATTGTTATCTTATCGGTGTGCTATTGACCATTGTTTTTTTTTTAAATTTCTTCTGATTAACCCTAAGAGTTCATTTAAGCTTCCCAACAATATGGATGATTTCCTATGTTCTACTTAGCACACAAACAACTTAGTCCCTGGCAATAGCGCCAATGATGAGTGGCGAGGTACCCCTACACTCAACCATACGAATACAAGTGTTACATGCGTGATCCGGTCGAACTCCACAGACTAAGTGCCTACACGCCATATGGAACACTTAAGGTTAATCATTCATTGTCTTCCCAAACTTACTTGTATTTGTCATAGTTGTATGGTTAAGTAAGTCTAAGGTATGTGATTTTTATATCTTTTATGTTTTATCGCCTATGCTAGGAGGGAAAAGGTGAAGAGACTAATTAACTAACTTTAACTAACTAAGTCTTAATTAACCTAGAATAAGTATTCGTTCCCACTTACCGTTCACACCCTGAACCAATGCAACCTTCTGGGATTACCAAACGCTATTCGTTGCTAGGATTACCAAGTGTAATGCACATGCTTGAAGTGATCGTACTTAATGCACTTAACTAGGAGAGAAGGGTTGAGAGAGATTTAATTAACTAATAAATCATTTAAATGATGAACAATACATAACAATAATTAATGTCCTATTTAGCCTATTCCATGCACTGTAAGGTTTATCCAATAGTTTGTCTTTATTTCTGTACGCAATTGTGTGTTCAGGTACAAAATTGCTTGAATAAAGATCTGTTCACTTTGGAGCTCCTACTGCGGGCACATGGAAATTATTCTATCTCAAGAGAGGTAAAACTGCCAGAGCTTCGCTAAGGGTCTAGATCTAGATGGAAAAATAAGGGAGAGCCACCTCTTATTTATAGATTTGGCAGTGCACTGTGATATCGCATCCCATCAAATATATATATAATAATAATATATAATACATTGCACATTGAATAGACAAGCATGTCTCCTTCTTCATACGAAAGTGTTTCACCACCTAGGTCTGATACAGGGAACAATTGGAGGCATAGTACACATGATAATCCACTAGTCCATCAACCATTTCATGTGGTATATGTTCATCCCAATGAATATATACCAAAATTTACCTTTATCCTTCACCAGGATACATAATGTTACCTCCCAATCGCTCAGTCCCGGGCATGCTTCTTCATGATCTCACACGAATTGGTATGCAACACTTACAGGCAGAGTACATTGTGCATGATCATGACTCGAGAGAGTATCGACACACAAAGGCACAATGTCAAAGGAATTTACAACAGGAGAGACATCATGAATCCATGAAGGGAAAGTTGTTGCATAACGTCCCACATGTTCTAAGCGAAAATGAGGGTGATGAACCTGCCTCAAGCAGTCGCCCACATAATGATGTTCCTCTCGTTGACTTCGGTCAAGGGGTTGTGTATCAAAATCTTTACTCAACTATCCATAACACATATTCTGGTACCAACAAACATACAAGGTTTAAAAAAGGAACACGAACACATGACAAAGATGGACATTCCGATCATAACCACGATCGAGGCTATGACCACTAAAGAGAAGGAAAAAGGTATTGACATGGTGATAGTCCTCCTTCTTCTTCACCTTCATCATCTCCTTCACCCTCTTCTTTAGGATCTAGATGTAGTCACAAAGAAAAAGACCATAAGGATAAGGGTAGGTGAAATGGGATTCATAGACAAAATAGTCGAGAAAGGGGATGAGGGCATTGTAGAGAAACACACTGTGAAAGAAGGGAGAGTAGGGAACAACATGGGCATCATAGACGCCACAAACAAGATGATCACAATGAACCCATACTTGCTACTCAGAGTATGTTAGACATAACTGAGGCTGTTAGGATCCCAACAAGGCACCAAAAGGATAGTAGGATCAAGAGATTAGACATGAACAATATCCCACGATTTGAAGGGGGATACAACGCTGATCCTCAAAATCATCTACAAGCATTTCATGATGCATGTACCTTACAAAACATAAAAAATGAATGGAAAAAATTAAAGTTGTTTCCACAGATGCTAATCAAAGAAGTGGAAAGCTGGTATTGATCCTTAGAATTGGAATCCATTTGTAGGTGGAGTACCATGTTAGAATTGTTCAACGATAAGTACCAAATGTACTCCCAAGTGTCCAACCTGCGAAAGTAAATTCAAGGCTAGAAACAAGGAGGACATGAACCCTTAGATGCTACCATGGGCCAATATTATGCACTGTTACATTGTTGTCCTGGCCATGGTTATTCACAGAGGAATCAACTACGCCATCTCATAGATGGGCTTAGGCATGAAACAAGAAGAACCCTTGGGACTTATGCCCAAGGAAGACTATCCGAGCTTAGGATCCATCAAGTACAAAGATTATTGGAGCAAGTTACTAAAGAGGAAGGTGAGTTACAGAAAAGAGAAAGTGCAGAGGAATATAGCAAAGATCCTTCCCTCCAAAAGAAGGGAGTAAGATTTTATGAGGATGAAGAAGAGTCACCACTTGAAGAGATGGTGAATAGGAAAAATTTGCCTATTCAAAAGTTGGCATTGGAAGTATTGACAAAGGTAGGCCAAATGTGGGACTCCCTAGATAATAGATTTCAAACCGTTCTCAAAATAGTAGAGGAGTCTAGAGAGCAAGGTAGTGACAGTGAAAAGAGAAAAAAGAAAGAAGTAGAATATGCATGTAACAAGGATAAGGACAAAGTTTCCATCATCGAAGAGATTGTGGATTCAAATACAGACAATGATAGTGGATGCAAGATATGCCAATATGACCATCCTAAGGGATGTTGCCCTGTAATCTCACATCTACAGGAGTCTGGGGTGTATGCACTCAACCCATGATTGAATAGAAGGCAAACACCCTGAAGGTTACCTTATCCCCAAGGTAACCCAAGACTGTTCCACAAACCCTTAATGTATTATCCAGGTGGAACTCCACCACAACCAACTGAATAGTATCAATAGTGGCAGTACCCACAATCATGGGGAATGCCACCACCATGACAACAATATCCTTATCGTCAGCCTAACCCATATGGATATTACGTGCGACCAGTCTCTCCACGTGACTCTACTAGTCACGTCACTCCTCAACCTTACTACCAAGCCCATGAGTACTATAGGACTCCTTCTCCTAAGGATGATGTTCCACAAACATATCATTCTTCTCATCTAGCTACATCTCTTCCACCCATATCTCCATAACCACCTGCTCCAACTATGCAAGGTAAGCTCCCTACCTAGCCATAGCAATGTAATGCCATAAGGGCTGTTAACTCTCAAACTACTGTTGGTCCTAATAATTGCATGAAGGAAAGACCTTTCTTCAAAACCAACAGTCCAACTAAGCCCTTGCAACTACAAGCGGCTAATCCTTTAGATGCCTCATTACCAATCAAAACTTGGAAACTCCCTTCAAGCCAAACACCATGCCCAATGCATACGGTCATGTTAACTCATGCTATCACTGATTGGATTAAGGTCTACCATCTTCCTAGAAACTTTTCTGATCTTGTAAGTCCTCTTATATATTTACAAATGGCTAGGAATGAACCATGTAAGGTTCTTTTGGATTCAGGTTTCGGTGTCAATCTAATCTCTTAAGAAATGTATAAAGCCTAGAACTTGCCTCCATTAAAAAAAAGTAGCATTCGTTTAGATTTGGTTGACCAGTCCATCACTATCCCATTAGGGCTAGTGAAGGATGTTATCACCACTATTTGTGGATGGTCATATCCAGCTGATTTCCTAGTGATTCAGGTCAACAATGGTAAGGGGGAATTCCCAATCATAATGGGAAGAAAATGGTTGAGCATAATCAATGCATGCCTAAGAATCCATGATCTTTCCCAAGAAATATCCAAGGAAAATACATTTGGAAAGATCAAGAAGAAGAAAGTTCTATGCATCGCATATAGTGAAACAAGGTGTAATTGCATGCAGACATCATGGTTTGTACAATGTTTAACATTACCTGCATGCAATCAGTGTGCACAAGTACCTAATATACAAAGATTCCTATATGTAGCATCCACAAGAGAAGAGGACACCTAGTGGCTAATAGCTGATCAAGAGAGTAGTTCAACTATATGCATGGAACCAATTGAGGGTTTGACTTACACTTACATCAATAGCATAGACACATTAGAGCAAGTCCATCGCCAACTTCCAAGTCTTGACATTGGAAATATCAATTGAGGGAAGTTGGAAATCCATGATAAGTTTAAAAAAGAGCCCCTTGAGTTAAAACCATTGCCCACTAATATGGAATACACATTTCTCAAGAATGAAAAAACAATAATTATTAACACTAAATTTTCTTCGCAACAAAAAGATAGACTGCTAAAGGTAATAAATAAATGGTTGAAATCCTTTGTGTGGTCATATCCTGAATTAACCGAAATAGATCTTAGGATATGCCAACACAAAATTTACACTGATCCCTCCATGAAGCCTTGACGACAACCGTAGTGGTGACTTAACCCAAAGCTTAAGTAAGTGGTTAAGGAAGAAATTGAACAACTTCTAAAAGCTAGGTTCATATACCCCATTGTTGATAGTGAATGGCTTAGTCCCTTAGTTATTGTGCCCAAAAGGGAGGTCAATGAAGGGTGTGCATAGATTTTAGGCTACTGAATATGGCAACATTCAAAGATCACTTTTCGTTGCCATTCATCGACCAAGTCTTAGACACCATCATAGTGCATCGCTACTATAGTTTTTTGGATGGGTACAATGGGTATAACCAAATACAAATAGCCCTAGAAGACCAAGCCAAGTCTACATTCACCAGTCCTTGGGGAACATTTGCATGTAAATAGATGTCATTTGGCTTCTGCAATGCCCCTACAACATTTCAACAATTAGTTCTAAGCATATTCTAGTAGTAAATAGGAAATGGTGTGGAAGTCTTCATGGATGACTTCTCCACTTACGGAGCAAACTTTGATCAAGCCTTGGACCGGTTAGAGCAAGTACTAAAGCAATGTGTAGAAACCAATTTAAGGCTCAACTAGAAAAAAAGCTTTTTAATGGTCCAAGAAGGCATCGTATTAAGTCATAATATTTCACAAACAAGGATAGAGGTAGATCTTGAAAAGATCAAAGTTATCCAAGAAATCACTCAGCAACCTAAAACTGTAAAAGATATTCAGTCATTCCTTGGACACACTGGCTACTACAGAAGGTTTATTGAGAACTTTTCAAAGGTTGCAAAACCATTGGTTGAATTAATGAAAAAGGACATACCTTTCAAATGCACCAAGGAATACGAACTAGCTTTCCAAACTTTAAAATAGAAGCTCATAGAAACAACCATTCTACAAGCTCTTGATTGGTCCATACTAACATAATGACTGATGCATCCAACTATGCTTTAGGAGCTATACTTACACAGTTAGATGACCAAAAACATCCTTATTACATCCACTATGCAAGTAGGAGTATTGTTGGTGCACAACTTAACTACACTACAATAGAGAAAGAATTAATGGTTGTAGTGTTTGCACTAGAGAAATTTAGGCACTATGTCTTGGGCTATAAGGTATTCATGCACACGGATCATAGTGCAATAAGGTTTCAAATGAATAAACCAATGGTGAACCCTTACATCATACAATGGCTCGTAATCTTACAAAAGCTCAATCTTACAATGATTGATCATAAAGGCACTGAGAATGTAGTTACTGGTCATTTATCTCAGTTTTGATGAGACAACAAAGAGGATGAGTATCTAATTTCTGATCATTTCCCTGATGAAATCCTCTTTGTAGGTGTAGTAACTAATCAATTGACCATGGAAACAAACTGGTATAGTAGTATTCTCACCTATCTCCTTACACAACAAACACGACAAGAGTTAGACACTAAAAAGAAACAATAGTTCCTTCACCGAGCCAAGTATTTTATGGAGATCAATGGGCAACTTTATAAAGTATGTTCCGATGGCTTGGTTCGATGGTGTGTTACCGATATAAATCAACTACGAGTTCTCCAAGATGCTCATGAGGGTCCTTGTGAGGGTCATTATGCCGAGAGATGAACAACCATTAAAATCCTACTTGCAAGATATTATTGGCCTACATTGTTTTAGGATGCCCATCATTTCATCCAATCTTGTGAGCACTATCAACATGATGGGGCAATGACTGCTAGAATGGAGGGTCCGCAACAATGGATTTAACCTTGAGAACCCTTCAACATATGGGGAATTGATTTTATGGGGCCTATTACACCAATCTCTAATGGAAAAGCTTACATCATTATTGTTGTTGACTACTTTACAAAATGGACAAAAGTAGCCATTGTTAAGGAGTGTACATCATCTACAGCTACACGATTTGTTGAACAACAAATTGTAAATAGGTTTTGCATGCCTTGTGCACTTATTTTTGATAATGACACACATTTTACAAGTGCAAATTTTTGGAAGCTAATGCAACGCTTAGGGGTTGAACACAAACTGACTACTCCATACCACCCTCATGCGAATGGTCAAGCCGAGGTCACCAATAGGGAGATTACAAAAATATTGACAAGAACTATTAAGAAGTGATGAGTGGCAAGATACCCCTACACTCAACCATACGAATACGAGCATTATCACGTGTGATTCGATCGAACTCCACAGACGGACTAGTTGTGGCACCTAGATAGTTAGCCTTAGGTCGCAGTTCGCTATCTTCCCACCTAGACTAGTATTATATTTGTCATGTATGGTTTAGTCCAGAGTGAGGTGTATGATGTGTTCCTAATCTAATGCTACTCCTAAGGGCAATGGGAAGTAATATTAATTAAGCTAAGCTAGGAGGAAAAGGGTAAGAGAATCTAATCTAGCCTAAGTGCGATGAGCATCCATTCCTTGATTATCCATACACATCTTGGACTTCGTGGATGACTACCACTGAGATTACCAAGCACAGATCCTAGGTATGCCATTGGGTTACCAAGTAATCATACTTAAATGCTTGTAATCAAGTCATACTCATTTCTCGTTCTAGGACATAAGGGTGAGAGAGAGATTAACTAGGAAAGCAGTAAATAACAATTAAAAAAATAAATAAACAAAGTGAATGCTCCAATGATGAAGTAATCTCGATCTTTATTGTTGGTCATGTGTGTGTCCAAGTATGTCACACTTGAATAAAGGATGTCGTACAATTACATTCATCACACTGCGGGCAGACATGGGAAAATAATCTATCTCTAGAGGGATCAAACTGCCAGAGCTTCACTACAATCTAACCTATCTATATCAAACAAGGGACAGTCGCTTCTTATTTATAAACATTGTAGCGAACTGTGATATCGGATATGCAATATTGTAGGGGTTGAAGCGATATCGTGGGGAATGCGATATCGCGATGGATGTGATATCGCGTACGAGATATCGTGGCCCATGCTACATCGCGTCCCATCATACCCCCACGACTGAATAAAAACTCATCCTTGAGTTATAGTGATTACATAGTGGATAAGTATGGGATTATTAACTGGAAAAAATGGAATGACGCTGCAGTGTGAAAAGAAAACACAACACACAAAATATGCTACAACTACAAAAATGTGGAACTCATGTAGTTCCTGGTGGCGATGGCTCCTCCATTGGTTCCTTCCCTTTGTCTTGTGCTCCAGGCTTTGAGGCTTGATGGCATTGAAGTATGGCCTAGATTTTCTCCTCTTGTAAGGCCTTGAGTGCCTTGGCACGTGTGTGAGTTTGTGCTTGTGCCATAGAGGCATCATAGTTAGCCTTCTCTTTTTGTTCCACCATCCTTTTATTTTCTGTCAATAATTTATTAAGTTGCTTAGTTTTGAAAGTGTCTAGCTAGTTCTGAGCAACCTTTGGCCCTATATTCGGAAGGTTTAATACTTCCAAAATGGCTTGAACAGAGAAATCAACAGTCGCACCACAATTGTTAACCGTGGTGCCTTCTTCTTTATTGTGCCAAAATTGGTACATTTTCCCTAAGTACCAAGCATCTCTTTTAGAGAGGGTAGGCCTTGATTATACAGTAGCAGGGTCTTCTTGGTGGATACTAAATGATTTTTCCTCCTTCTCTTCATGTTGTTCGGTAGGAACTTGTCCTTCACCTCTCCTAGGTCGTTTGATCACACCTTGAGCAGGACCTTCCTGTTGTCCATGTTTCAAGGCCATCTGCAATTACACGGAGCCAATTATTAGTAAGATTGTTACCAAGGTTAGGTTATACCTTACTACTTGCCTTAATAGATTTACTTTATTTTTGTGTGATGTTAATTATTAGAAGAACATATCCTCAAAAGATTATAGTGTTGAGTCCTCTTTGCTTAGGTGGTTTCCAAATTTAATTTTCTGGTATAGCTAAGGGGATGAAATTGTTTTTGACACATGTTATTCTTAATTCTAAAACTAATTACCCTTAAAGATGTCCTTCGGGCAATGATGAATTTCAGAAAATTTATGCACTATATGCACTATTCGGCGTGTGCCCCTCCCCCATGACTAAGTGGAACACTCCGGGTTCAAGTAGGTTCAAATAGAATGAAAATTGGAGTATCAGCGAGTGAGTTATGGATATGAAAGAAAGGGACATGTAATTGCGAGTCATAGAGAGGAATTGAAAAACTTCCCCTACGTGAACAATTGCAAATGATGTTGATTAGCACAGGGGGGTCATGTATATATATTTTCATTAAAGTTAGGGCACTTAGAGAATGTACCGAATTTTTAATATTTCTTTGAAATTAAATGATGTGAACTAAGGACATCTGGACGATTGTTAAGGGGTTCTCAGGTAATTAGATGGTTTTAAAGGCACGAATAATGATTTGTGGGTTTTATCAATAAGGACCTTGGGTGATAGAGAAAAAGGCTATGTGATGATTCATAGGGACATTGAATCGGAGGGATAGTAATAAAGGAAAGAATATCATGAATAATACGCTGAGGATAATAAATGGTATGTGTGAGTTGTGTCATAAGTGAAAATTACAAAAGATTACACAAGTGGGTCCTCCCCAAAGCAGGTTCCAACCTATATTGCCCTTGTGTAACCACACTTAAAGTGTCCGTGGGCACTAGAAGGGCTAAATGTAATTTGCACTAATTCCAAAAAACACACACACATGTAAATATCATCAGAATGAGATGAAAATTCTATGCTACATGGGACATGAGCTACAATTACACGAACAATGAGATAAGATGAACTATAGAAAGGGATCGTAGAGATTGGGACATGAGGTAACTGAACCAGGACACAATGAATCCTGCGTGCAAAGCATGATTAACATGTCATTAACCCATCATTCTAAGATCAGGACCAATTCCATTCCTTTAAATAGTGACATCGCATTGTTTCATCCCATGATGAGTAGCTACAAGAGTACCACAACAACAAGGCGTACTATCACTTGGCGTTTTATGCAAGGGAGGAGTGATTTTTGTTTGGTGGCACTTTTCTTTTTTTCTTTTTGAATACTGAATCTAGAGAAATCACCAACCTTCAGGCATGGGTGCATGTCTTTCCAATGGGACCCCCTAGAACAATGTTTGATTTTTGAGTGCCCTTTTTGATTACTCTTACTCCCATTTTCATTAGATCTACAAAGATCTTAGTATAACCGCATTGCATGATAACTCCCATAGAGGTCACCAAAGAGAATCCACAAATCCCCTTGAGGTCACATCCTAATCATTCCCTCTTGGTCCATCCTTCTTCATTCTGGGTATAATGAGCACAAAATTAATTTTAAGTTATAAAAATTTCAAGAATATCACTGTACCCTCAAACAGAACCTCTTTATTTGTAGAATGGATGAGTGGGTGTAATGGGCTCATTGTTCCAAATAATTGATCACTCATGACTTAATAACATAGACACACCTCAACCAACGATCCACATGAGTGTTTTATTCATGGACGAGATAACTTACAAAAATGTAAAAAGACAAAAACACAAAAACACAAAACATAAAAACATAAAACAAAAAGTTAAAAAAGGAAAAACTAGAAAACAAAAATTGAAAAAGTAAGGAAAAATAAAAAGTTATTAATCCTGCTTGTTATTGGAATGGAGGATATCCCCCATAACTAATCAGTTAAGCATGGCCTGGATTAATAAATGGACGATGAGGATCCTTGCATGTTGGAAATATTGGAACTAGTCCATACTTACCCCATTGGGGTTCACACACTTGGTTATAGTAAGCATAGTGGGGCACTTTATACGATGAGTTCCTGGATAACGAGTTGACCCACTATGATGTTTAGGGCCGTTAGATGGTATGCAAGGATTGGGTTGTCACTCTCCATGTTTGTGTTCATTGGGCCGTATGATTGTTGGAGTGTGAGTTGGTGGCCCTGATGAAGTTACATGAGGCGTTGGGTTCGAAGGTAAGGGTGCACATAGTGTGGGACTTGTGCTGGGTTGGAAGATGCAGTGGCCTCAAAATTGGGTTGTCCCTTCTTACAGCCATGTTTAAAGAAAGGACGCTTTTGATGTTGAGAAGGCTTTTCACTGCTATTAGTAGTAGTAGCACAAGTGTCGTTCATGGTTTGTTGTGGTGGTGCAGGAACCTTAGGAACAATTGGTGGCACTGTGGAAGGAGGGAAAGGATGAGAATGTTGAAAGTTAGGAGGAGTATAAGGTGCACAAGGTGGTGGTTGTGTTGGAGGCATGGGTTGATAGTATTGAGGAGAATGGTATTGTGGTGAGATAAAGTGCGTTGGCCGAGTTGGAGAAATGGGATGTTGAACTTGATAAGTGTTTGGATTCAGACAATATGAAGGGTGCCTCCAGTTAGTGGTGGTCTCCCCCACGACTGGGATTGTTGCCACTGTGATCGAACATAGTATCTCTGTACGAACTCTGGATGTAGCATGTTTCCCCAATGCTCATGTAAGTGTAACAATATTGGGCATTGGCCCTTGGGGTGATCGTATAGGCATATATTGCATTCATACGTATGATTGGAAGTTGAGCTCTTATTTTCCTTATCCCTTCTTTTCGATTATCTACTATTTCGTCCTGCTTCTTGGGTTGTCAAAACTCTATCTCCAATGATGTTGATATATTCTCCACACTTTTGATTCATCCATTCCAACATCTTATTGATCTTTGCCTTGGCTTCTTCTAATGTTTATTGTATTGGCAAAGATGATGTTTCCACCTTGAGATTGGTTGATTTCTCCTTTTTATGGGCATGGACCTTTGTTAAGTTGAGATTTTGGTCCCGTTGATGTTTTTCAACACTCTCCCATCTAGCCATTTCTCCTTCTTCTTTTGCTACCCACTCAATAAGCTCTTGGATTTGATGGGTTCATAGTTCATATAGTTGACCTTGGGCATACGTTCCTAAGGTCTCTCTTGTTTCATTACGTAGCCCACCAATGATGTGCTACATTAGCCTTTCCTCAAAAAACCCATGACATGGACAGTTGTTTAACAATGCGTAATATCTTTCTAAGGCCATGTCCAGGGGTTCATGTTTTGCTTGTTTCCATCCTTGGATTTGTTTCCTCAAGGTTGACACTCTTGCATAGGGTTGATATTTTTCGTTAAAGACTTCTACCATTGTTGACCAACGTCGTATCGAATTTGGTTTTAATGATCTATACCATACTTTTTCTTGGTCAATGAGTGTCATAGGAAAGAGCTTAAGTTTTTTCCACCCGTTATAGATGTTATTCCATGTGCAGGCATCATAGAAAGCTTATAAATGTTGATGCAGATCTAAGTCATAGCCTCCTGAAAATTTAGGAAAGCTGTTTAAATCGAGCCTGGGTAGATAGCTCTCTTTACGATGCCTACGTGAGATTCAAACAGTCTCTTGTATTTGCGTTAGGCTTGTAGTGGCCAGTGGGGGTCCATTTTCATTGAGTAAGTTATGCTTTTGTGTGTTAGGATGACGTTGTTTTTGTTCATGTTTACAAGAAACTCCCACTTTAGGTTGTATACTCCAATCTTCATCATCATATAGTTTGTTGGTTCTCCAATGAACTTCCTCACTAAGTGTGGCATTATTATCATCTTTTAGGAGAGGCATTATTGTGTGTGAATTTATGTAAATTTTTTATAATTACTTCTTTCTAAGAGATATATCGTTAAGTCCTATACAACGACCTTGTATGATATAACTAATCTAGATAACTAGCACTGTCCCCGGCAACGGTGCCAATGATGAGTGATGAGATACCCCTACACCCAACCATACGAATACGAGCGCTCTCATGTGCGATCTGGTCAAACTCCACAGATGGACTAGTTGTGGCACCTAGATAGTTAGCCTTAGGTCGTAGTTTGCTATCTTCCCACCTAGACTAGTATTATATTTGTCATGTATGGTTTAGTCCAAAGTGAGTTGTATGATGTGTTCCTAATCTAATGCTACTCCTGAGGGCAATGGAAAGTAATATTAACTAAGCTAAGCTAGGAGGAAAAGGGTAAGAGAATCTAATCTAGCCTAAGTGCGATGAGCATCCATTCCTTGATTATCCGTACACATCTTGGACTTCGTGCACGACTACCACTAGGATTACCAAGCGCAAATCCTAGGTACGCCACTGGGTTACCAATTAGTCACACTTAAATGCTCGTAATCAAGTCATACTCATTCGACATTCTAGGAGATAAGGGTGAGAGAGAGATTAACTAGGAAAGTAGTAAATAAAGATTAAACAAATAAATAAAGTGAATGTTGCAATGATGAAGTAATCTAGATCTTTATTGCTGGTCATGTGCATGTCCAAGTACGTCACACTTGAATAAAGGATGCCATACAATTACATTCACCACACTGCGGGCAGACACAGGAAAAATAATCTATCTCTAGAGGGATCAAACTGCCAGAGCTTCGCTACAATCTAACCTATCTATATCAAACAAGGGACAACCACTTCTTATTTATAGACATTGCGACGGACTGTGATATCGCATATGCGATATCGTAGGGGACGACGCGATATCGCGTACACGATATCACAAGGGATGCGATATCGCATGGGCCACGATATCGCGTAATGGATAGATTGGAGCACCAAATTGAATGATGCTTTTTGGGTGTACCACTCCACATGGAAACTCCCTATAGGATACTCTCCCTATGAGTTAGTGTACGGGAAACTTCCAATGTTTCCCATTCAAGTAGAACTCCGTATACTATCTATGGCGTGTGATCTCAACCTTGACCTTGATCTAGCACAAAAAGAACAGTTAATGACCCTTAACTTGCTAAATGAGAATCGATTAGCTACCCTATCATTTAAAAAATTGCACAAGGTCTTCAATAAATGACATCATGACCTGAAAATTAGGAAAGTTAAATATCAACTAGGAGATAAGGTTCTGTACTAGAATCCTACATACGTGCCACAATGCACTAAATTTCAAATGTTGTCGGAAGGACCTTATATTATTTATGCAAATTTTACTTCAGGGGCCATGATGATTTATAAACTTGAAATCTCAGATAAGAAATTGTTAGTCAACATCCAATAAACCAAACCTTTCGATGAGCTTAGAATAGCTAGTACCAATACTACCTCTATTGGTGAACAACCTTGCTCGTTATTTCAAATCTCCTCCTTCCAACTCAGTCATGGGGGAGAGCTAACCATTCCAAGCCCTCAGATCCTTTTTATATTATTTTTTTACACATTTTTTTTCAATTTTATTTTTTTTTTTTTACACCATCATTCCCATTTTTCCTATTTCTTTGTTTGATTTACTTTCATTCGTCGTACAATAAGTGCTCATGATGGTGGATTGTACTATAATGGTGTTAATTGTTAATGTTGGGTTTTTACCTTTGATTTTTAATGTTGATACTATGATATGGTTCTTTTGATAAAACAATCAATGAGTCCACACTGTCCATTCCTCCATTCAACTCTATGGTCTCCCTTGGTTTTGGAATTGTACTATCCCTTTTTCTAAATAAACTTATTAATAAATTGGTGGCTTCATATTCTTTGAACTAAAAAAGGATTCAATGGTTGAAAAGGGTGTTACTTCAAGGGGATTCAATGCACATGATTTGGCTATTCTCTTGGGTACTTGGATGCTTTTCATGGGTTCTCCACTATTCCGTTGATAACCAAACATCAAGAAGTTGAATAAATCAAATAAGTCTTTGCATGGTATGGTTCTCATGCAAAATAAAAAAAATAAAAAAAATAGGTGAGAATTCAAAGCACACCCTTTAGACATAATAAAGAAATCTAGGCTACAAGCATTGGTTATGGCACTAGAAAGACATGTTACCCATGCCTGAAGGTTCCCTCTAACTAAGGCCCTTTCTCACTTCCTGCTTCTCCATCTTGCTCTCCTTGCAATGGTGATGACTCTTTGGGGAAGCATTCTTGTTGTGTCAAGGGAATGGATTGGCCAAGTGTATTGATGTGAGGTCACTGAATGTGGTTGGTTTGAGTCCAGATTTGGAACGAGTTCTACTCAATCATCTTAACTGTGAAATACACAAGGGACTTTACACAACCTTGCTCTTGGGATTCCATTCCATTTTCTACTCTCCATCTTTCTTTCCATTTTCCACCTCATTACCAGTTTTATGATTAGTCTATCACCAAGTTGACGCATTGTTATTCTTTGGTAAACTCTTGTGGGTCAATATTTAACCATTGTTTCCATATGTCATTCCTAGAGCCTATAGATTCTTTGGTTTATGGGTTTGTCAGGGCATAAAGGGCATGAGCTTGCTTTGGGAAGGACCCACTAACATTCCTTTATGGTGAAATTGTTAAATTCTTCTTCTTAAACATTTCTTGCAATCAACAATTTCTCATTTTATCCCCATCCATGACATCCATTTTATTGGCATCGTCGTTGCTATTTTTTCCATTTTTCTTATTCTCTATACTTTTCCACCCTATTGCTATCAGAGGTTTGCTCTTAGTTTTGGGGGCCCTATCATAAATTTTTTCATTCTACTACTTGTATCACCCTTACACTTTGGGTAGTTATTAGTGATAAACCTCTAATCCAGCTTTTTCCATAACCACAACCCAACCAATGCATTTTATATCAAGGCAAGGTATCCAACTTTGTGACTGTGTTGTGTGTACAAATGGCAATTACATGAACTATGGACTAGGATAGGAGGAAGCACTTGGGATGGACTAGAGCTAGAGCATTTACGTCAGGAACAAGTTTGGTCATGTGGCTATGGATAAACAATGGAAGGCGCAATCATGATGTCGGTAGCAACACACCTCATTTTCTTTACTCTCTCTTCAAGCTATCAAATGAGGGTCTGGATGTCATCTATGTATAGTGTTCACCAAAAAGGGCATGAACACCAATGTTGTAATATGTTTGTCAATCTGTTCACTGGGCACTTTGAGTCTATTATTTCCTATCACTGTTATTTCTCATTCAATCAATAATCCCATACCTTTCCAATATTTTGTAAGGAACTTGAGGATGAGTTTTCATTCAGTCATGGGGATATGATGAGCCACAATATCACATCCACGATATCAGAGCCTTCCAAGAGATATTACATATGCGATATCAAGGCCCACCTCGTTGCCTATAAATAAGAGGTAGGTGCACTTGGTTTGCATAGTTAGTTTTAGTCCCTTACCCAAACTCTTGCCTTTTTCCCTTTCTAGAGATAGAATTATTTTTGAGTGCCCACAATAGGAGTCATAAAGTGAATGGATCTTTATTCGAGCATTGTGTACCTAAGCACACCTTGTGTACGACAATAAAGATGAACTTTGTGATAAACCTTGCAGCATTCAGAATAGATTAATCAATATTAATTACTATTACTTAATGCTTTCCTTAGTTAATTAATGTTCTCTCTCTCACCTTGAAACTCTCCTAAGTAAGCACACTTAGTACGATCACTTCAAGCATGCGTGTAACACGTGGTAACCCAATAACAATTAGCGTTTGATAATCCTAGTAGTGTTGCACTGGTTCAGGATGTGTATGACAAGTGAGAATAGATGCTGTTGTTAGGACTAGTTAAAGCATAGTTAAGTAGTTAAATTAAAATTAGTTACTTAGTTATCTCTCTCCTCCCTTTGTAGCACTAGAACATAAAAACTTAAACTATAAAAATCATGTACCTCAAGTTTACTTAACTATACAATCATGTTATACAAGTAAGCTTGGGAAGACAATGATTGACTAACATGTCCTTGTTTCACAAAGGTGCGTAAGCACTTAGTCCTTGGAATTCGACCGGATTGTGTGTGTACACTTGTATTCATATGGTTGAGCATAGGGATACCTTGTCGCTCATCAACCACTTATCAAATAAGTGCAAGGGAAATAATGTAAACAAAATCATAATCAAAAACTTAGAAAAAAAAACAAGACAACATAGAAAATAAAGAAGCTTAAAAGGATAAGGGAAAAATCATATTAAAAAAAAATTGATGAAATACAAAAATGGTTGTGCAATAGGCAAGATAGTCATGCTATCAAAATTAGATCTCAAACAGTGAATTTTCTTTTATCTGCAAATGATGCCACCTTGATCTCCACTACTACAAAAGGTATGCAAAATATGCTACAAATTTTAGAAAATTATTATTGTCCTTCTAGTCTTCAAGTGATGATAGATAAAATCAAATTGATGGTTTGGGATACAAGATATAATTGTTATAACTTCATTTTGGAGGTACAAATGTGCAATTAGTAAATTCTTTTAAATATTTGGGTCTCATTTATATGAACAATTACATGTGAGAAAAGTGTATCAAAGAAAAAATAGCTGGCAGTTTTAAGGCTTTGTATGCTTTTAAAAACAAGTGCAAAGATTTAGGCCTCTAGGCTTGTAAAATCAAAAAACAAATTTTTTAGACTATCATCTATCCTTCTTTATTGTATGGATGTATTGTTTGGGGACCTAAACTAAGTACTAAAATTTTGAAAGATATTGAAAAAGTGTAAAAAACTTTTCTTCTTGATGAATTAAAGGTGAAGATTAAAACACCTTACTTAATGTTATTATGTGATTGTGATTTATTACCTTTAGAAGCAAAAGCCTTGTGCCAACTCATTACATACACTAATAGCTTGCATATCTCAAGGTAAGACAAATTCTCTAAAGCAGTTCTTGAGGACTCGCAAAACTATCATTGGTATTTTTAGGGAATGTAATGATTGAGAAAATGAAATATCTCTTTGAAGTCATGCAACAAAATCCTAATCATATTTGCTAACTAGTCAAGCAAAAGGTTTTAACATAGATGTTAACTAATGTGGAAGGAAAAAGCTAATTTTATTTACACCAAATTAGATTTAATAAACTAAATGTTGAAGCTCACTATCTTAGTTACTATTCCCATCAAGTACCAGAATTCTATTAGCAAGCTTCACTTAAGTTCTTATCATCTTAGAATTAAAAGTGGAAGATAGATTCAACTCCCCTGAGAAGGGCACATTTGTAAGTTGTGTAAATGAGGAGCCCTTGACGATCAGTTACATGTGTTTCCTTTTTATGCTATAACTACTCATTTGAGATAGTGTTATAATGTTACAGAAAAAAGGCTCTATGATTTATTTTTGATGTTGCCATTGGTGCTTGATCCATCTGTAGAGTCTATCTTTATTTTTCATGAAAATTTAACATTTTTCCAATAGATCCTATGATTCTTTGAATGTAAGAAAGCTTAATTTCATAAAAAATCCATAAAAAATGTAGATAAAATCTTAATAAAAAAAGACAAAATAAAAAAAAATCCTAAGTGTTGGAACATTTAGCCATTACATGGAACAGTCAGAATATTTTTCAAAGATAGCACAATTCTTGGGCATAAATTGAAGTTTAATATGGTGAGTTGACAGGAAGCAAGCAAATATGTTGAAGTGTTTGGTTGTTAAGCTATATGGAATTAAAATAAAAAGACTAAGGATGGTATTCTTTGCTGTTAAAGGATATACTCCCTGTTAATGTTGAAAATGCATTATCGGATTATTCAAAATCGGATTAACAAAGGGTCAGGTTCAAAGAATTGGATTGGCCGTCGTAATAAAAAAAATCCCTGCACATGGAGGAGGCAAGAAAAACGTGATTCAGGAAAGAGAATGGACACCACTGGAGCAGGAACGAACCAATCTTCAAACTTGAATAATGTGAAAAATTCAACACAAGAATCAGATCCGAAGGCAAGCGCACATGAAGGAAACGGAGACAGCGGAGGACTGGCGTACTCAAGCAAAAAGGGGCAACTAAAACTGCATCTGCACATACATTTGCAGAAAGGAAAAATGAGCAGTTTGCCCCAAAAATAAAAATTTTACTCAGCTCAGCACCGGAAGAAAGAAGCAAAAACACATGCGATCATGGATATATTTTGAATCAAAAAAATATCAAAAGCTGAAAGCCCTATCTCTGCAGTATTGCCGATTGTCCAACAGTTTCATGGCTTCAACTGACGGAAATTTAAAACAAGCGCTATGCAGAGACCCGAAACCCTTAACACCGAGAACCATTCAAGACCACCATTGTTGCTACTAATTTTGTTGCATCTGCCGCGGGCATCAAAATAATCTAGCCTTTGAAATCATTGCCTTTTGCTCACCGATTTGAGTGCAGGCCACCGCGACCGAAGGATAACTGAAAGTGCAGAACCAAAATCTTCGAACCCTGATATCAAAATCGTAGGCATTTTCCAAAGGTTATGACAGTTGTTGATCCAGATGGAACACACGGTGACGTTTCCTAATCCGGTGGTAGGGTATTCTCCCGTGGAGGTAGTTGCTGGAACGTCTTCAATCAAGAAATCGGTTGTAGGATCGATGGCTTCGCCTTCGGGCTCGTATTTCTGGTATTCCGAATTTTGAAGTGTATAAAGTTAACCACCGCTACTTCCAAATGGGGGAAGATTAAATTAGATTTTTATAAAATCATTATAGCTTAGGGACATTTAGGATTTTAAATTAAATTAGGCTAGCTTATGTTCTAATCTTTAACCAAATATTTAGATAAACAAGACTTACAAGTAATTTCCTGACAAAATTAAATTAGATCACATTAGGAATGCTACAAATTAACATATGAATTACATCTCCACTTATGCATTATACATATCAGCCCATATATCAAATTCATGGTTATTACCCCATCACTACATGAAATAAAATATTTTTTATGATTTAAAAAGAAAAAAAATAGAACAATTATGAGATATTCATGCAATATCTTATGAAAGGAACATATGGCTATTATCCCTTTAATATTTGTAACTAAATTTTAGCCTTTTTTATCTCTTTGGTGGTTGCAACCATCCAAAATTGTTGTAACTTACCTAACTTGTTGGATAAAAAATCTCCTAGCTTGTTGGGCAAGTAATTTTATAATTGGATAGCTCAATTACTTGGGAGTAAAGTTAGCTAGGATATTTAGTAAGTAATCTCCTATTGGTTGGCTAAGTTTCTTGGGAGAGAAGATAGGTAAGATATTTTTGAATATGTAACTTCCCTACCTACCTTGGAACCCTATAAAAAGGCTTCAGGGGTCAAGGGGGGAGAACAATCACTTCTCACATATCACAAGGGGGAGTATCATCATCACACTTGGAAGATTTGTAAAGAAGATGGCTTGC
>MNCI01033153.1:131071-168266 GCA_015680685.1 Gnetum montanum
TTTCTTTTCTTTTCTGTCTATTTCCATTGAATCTTGCTCTATTTCTAGTTTTCTTGTGGAACTATATCTCTCTCTGGGGAAAATTAGGAGTAGATTTGTGGAGTTGTGCTCAAATGTTTATGCAAAATTTTATTTGTTACAAGCAGGTATTATAGGGACCGCGTAGACTAGGTAGTTTGAACAAAATAGGAAATTTTCAACAACTCACAATACTGGACAAAGTTGGCTGAATCTCTTTAAAGTAAAGTCATTTGTAGTTTACACACAACGAAATTGTCACATTTCTCACAACCACACGCCGCAACAGCACACACACATACTCACATTAACTACTGAGTTATTTGGAGGTATCTAGGCCTTAGTGTTGCCAGAGACCAACAGGCACCTAAATCCTGTTCGAGGACACTCGTTGGCAGTCGCGTCCCAAACGGTCGCCAACACTAAGATGCTAAGGGAAAAATCAAAAACCCAAGTCTAAGAAAACTTATAAGTTTGAGAGGTTGAAGTTGAGCCCAACACATTATTTTATAAAAGAGTAATGATACCATTGAGATAATAAGATAATAAATCAAAGAAGATGAAGGGGGTTTAGACTACTTTGTAGAAAGGATTGTCCTAGTTCTAACAACATTTATATTATTTTCAACATCTATGCTTGAACTTAAAATAACATAAGGATTTGAGGTAGTAATAGAAAACTATGGTGAAATGCTAATATTCATAGAAATGTTGGTTTACTAGAAGATGATGATACAAATTTTTCATCATGATCACTTCATCGCTTTGTTAACCTTATGTAAAAAATATTTACCATCAACTCTAACTTTTTTTTTCAACATTAGTTTCAATCTTTGTTAATAGTATTTTTGGTAGATGATGAATCATGTTTTGACTTGCTCCAATATCGAAGCCTCAATATTAAATACCCGATGTTGGAGCCCAAGATGCAATGTTGAATATCTGATATCGCAAGGTATATGTTGGCCTATAAATATAGCACTTGGGCTCACAATTTTCATATAGTTTTTGTCATAGATAGTGAAGCTCTTGCATTTTTTTTTCTTCAAAGTTGGAATATTTTCTAAGTGCTTGCAGTAGGAGTCTAAGTGTGTATGGATCTTTGTTTGATCACTGATGTACTTGAGCACAGTAGTGTGATAGGAATAAAAGCAAATCCTTTTGATCATCCTTGCAGCATTAAAAATAGATTAATGTTTCCTTGATGCATTTAATATTCATGCACTTCACCTTAATGCACTTTACTTAAGCAATTAATTTCCAGTTGTTAATGAACAAAAGCACGACCACCTCAAGCATACATAGTTGTTAATATTAAGGGCAAGAGATATGTGTATGTTTGTGATGGGAGGGAGGGTGGGAAAAAGGAGACACACACACACACACAGAGAGAGGTTATAGAAGCTCCAAAATAATTTTCATATAAGTACACCCTAAGATACATAATCCAATTAGAACTTTATAACTTAACACTGTGCATGTGAATTGAATCCATGAGTTAGAGCTTTCAAATCAAGAGTCTTACCACTAGGCTAATGCCTCATTTTTTTTTCTATCCTCAACTTCAACACATTTTCTTTTCCTTAACAATGAGGTGTTAGCCTAATGATAAAATACTTGATTTGGAAGCTTTAGGTCATGGGTTCGATGCTGGTGGTCAATGTTAAGTTATATAAAGTTTTAATTAGAGTATTTATCATAGGGTGTACCTATGTTTCACTTATTTTTGGTTCCAACCATCTTTCCTTTCCACCATCCCCTTTCTTTAACATCTTTTTTATTGAGAAAAAAATGAAAAAGATTAAATAATTATACTTCATGATGAGAAAAGTTATAAGAATTACCAAGATTATAAAATATAATTATTTGAATGTAAATCTTATCATTTTCTTGCCATGAAAATTTATTTTTACACTTAAGAATGTTAATTTTAATTAAAAAATGTTTACAACACCCAAATGATGTGGAAATGGATTCCATAGGATTGAGAAGACTAACAATTTATTTCTCAGCTCTTTGAAAAATTAACAAAAGATTAAATAGCTTGCCAAAACATGAAAATATAGAATACTATTTAGATTAGGTATCAAAATTTGGTGTCCATTTAATGAAATTAAAATTTAAGTTTTATTATGTTTGAAAACCTATAGGACCTATTGGACATATATTACATGTTTATGAAAAATAAAGATAGACTCTACAAATTAACCAAGCACGTATGGGAGCATAAAAAACAAACCATACAAGCTTTTTGCCATAAAAAATGTGTAAGTTAGGAGATTACTTGCCCAACAAGTTAGGAAGTTGTAACTTACACATAAAGTTAGGAGAAAATCATGCTAACATTGGCATGTGTAAAGATTACCAATATTTTATAAGCAACAACCTATATAATAAAAAATAAATACAATATTTCCATATTATAAGAGCTTCTGTACCTCACCATTTGCAAATAAGTCCACCTGTTCCATGAAATGGCCAAAATGTGCCAACAACAAGGCCTACAACAAAAAGCATCATGACCTTAAAATTAGAAAAGTAAAATATGCTTTCTTGTTGGGGAATTTATTGAAGCATAAAATCTATTGAATTCCAAAAATGTTCCGTAATAGAATAGGGATTCCTCTAACTAAAACATGTTTTCTATATGATTTCTTAGAACTAAAACTCATAGTTTATTAGAACTAAGAAGAGGTAATTTTCCAGGTAAAGACAAAATAGTTTATTAGAAATTATAAAGAAAGATCCTTAACGTTTTTTACATTCATTTCAATGTAAGAGAAGAACATACTATGCTTTCTCTTACAAAGATATTGAAAATTTTAGATAGGGATGTATTGTTATCTATAACAACATCATTGATCATCATGTAACAAGTGTTCTCTAGACTCATCCTTATCTACATCTATTTTTTATCATATCATATTTTTTTAATCTCTTCTCTTCCTATCTAGCTATTCATTTGTTTTTGTAAGCCTTTATAGAATTTTGCTACATTTCTACTATCATTTGTATATATTTTTTGTCTATATCCCCATCTCTTTCTATTCCTATTTGATTCTTTTCTTTTACTCAATTTACCTGTGAGGTTTGAGTGAATCTACTCTATTCTCCTAAGGATGTGATTGAGTGTATACTGAGTGGAATTTCTATTATATAATTATATCAGTTATCTATGACATCACTTTGGCCATGCTTGTATGTGGGATTTACCCATGCCCCACTTCTGTGACATAGCATCATTCTCGTGATAGCTATATTAGTGTTATCCTATTTTCTATTCCCATATTTTTATTTTCTATCTCTATTTGCATCTCTATATTTATCTGCTATTTGTGTATTATTCTCTTTTCCTTTCTTATTCTTTTTCCATTCTTCTCTTTAAAAAACCAACTCTCATCAAGTTTATTTTAACTATTTTCTTATATTATCTATAATTTATTGTATTATTTCTTATTCCCTCCCTACCTTGCTTTTGATCATTCTTCTTTATCCTCTATTTTCTAACATAATTACTTTATATCTTCTTTATGCAATTTTATCTATTTTTCCAAGTTTCTACCTATTCTATTCTACTGACATTTCTTTCCATTAGAACACTACAGTAAGGATATTTATAAGTGATCTACCACATGTAAAGAGCCACAAGTATTTTGTCATTTTTATTCCATGTGAGGGTATGTTGAGTTTTAGTGGAATAAGAAGAGAATTTATCAAGTTATTAGCTATCTAGATCATTAGAGTGTGGGATCTAGTTGTGCCCTACTTCAATGGCATAACTTCTTGACTTGGTGTATAAGAAATGTTCCTTATTTTTCTCCTTGGTTTTTTGTTTCTTGAATTTCATAACTCTATATTTTATCTCTCCTCTTTCATGTTCTCTATTATTCCTCTAACTCCCATTCCTATTTATCCCTTTCCTCTGATCAACACATTTATGAGGATTGAGTGGGACAGGATGAGAACTTTATCAATGACATCCATTTGATCATGTTCTAAGTAGGATTTAGCTATGCCTACTCTCTGTGACACAACATTTTCTCATGATCAGTGTATTTGTAATGCCATAACTTTTCTCCCTTTCTCTTGCTTCTTTTCTCCTACTTTTGCAAGTACATCATCAAATCATCATTCATTTTATTCTTGATGAATCCTTCTTTAGCATATCAACAACATCCATTAAGAGAGGATGATGTTGTACCCACTTTTTCTAATACTTTTGCAACAAGGATAAGTATGGTTTTAACATGGACACATCCACTTAGCCAATAAAATGTTCTCCAAATAATCATCCCTAATAACATTTTTATCTTCTACAAGCTTCTAGTAGTTGATCCTAATCATGCCTAAGAGAATAAGCATCAATTTCAATAGTTATAGCAATGTTTGGAGGTTCAAAATAGCAAGTTTCACCTAGGTTACACTACATTAGCATCACTTGCCAACATCATCTACATTTATAGCATAAAAAACTTACCTTTTGAACCCAGCTCTACCTCTATCTAGTCTCCTACAATTAGTTTCATTATCCCTAAAGAAAGAGACATTAGTTTTATTGATTCCATAAATCTTAGAAGGCATAGAGTAGAATGGTTCAACTCCATGATGCTTAGGTAACACTCATGTAGCATTAGTATCACCTGCCAACATCACTTATGCATCATTATGCAAAAACTATACTTTTGATGATATTTTTGATTTTTTGTAATCCTTGGCATCCATTTAACATCATCTTAGTAACATTCAAACTTAGTTTAAACAACACTGATGATCTCTAGCATCTTGGAATAATAGTGCAAAGTGTAGAGTATCAAATTATGCTTATGCAAGTGACGCTAACGTCATGTCAACATCACTGCATCACTTGCTTGTATCATCAATGTCACCTATATATGATACATATTTCAATTTAATAAAAATGAACTCAGAGTTAACTAAACAAAACTCTAGTTGTTTTTAGGAAACCCTAACCCTGTAAATACCAAGTTCTAGCATTAATTTCAAGCCAATTTCTTAAGATATAAGAGCATTTTTTAAGTTTTGAGAGATCTAGCAAACCAACATTTGCATCATCTATGTCACCTACATGCTCCATGGTCATTCTAGTATCATCTATAGTCTATGAGCTTAGTCTTGGCACCCGCATCACTAGCAACACAGTGAGCACATTAATACCAACATTAGCATCACCTACCCTAGCATCAATGTCATTGCATCACCTAGAAACAACCTTGTTTAACCCTCCAAATCAGCTCTAAATAGCACTAGAAAACCCTTCATTCATCTAAGAGCATACAAGAGGTTAAGTTTTATATTTAAGCCCTCTTTTTGCTCATAAAATAAGTTCAAATTATTAATTTCCAATTTACAATTTATATCACATACCATTAGAGTTCTTATTTAACTTTCAAATAAAACTTGAATTTTGGATTTTTGCATCAAATTTTCTTCATTTTACCCTCAAATTTTTATTAGAAAATCATTAAAAAGTTAGGCTAATATTTTTTCCTTAAGTTTAGAAAAGAATTTATTACTTGGAACACTTTTCATGCACCCTATTTTCTAACAATTCCTCATTTAGGAAGCAATGAGAAGTATGATCTTTAAGTTCTTAATGCCTCAACCAATCTTCAATCTTCTAGATTTCATTAGAAATTTTCCTCCTTTTGAAATTATGCAATCATTATGAATAAATAAAATTTCACATGTGCAACCATTATGAATAAATAGGGACCATCATTTGGAGTGATGGTAAGGTGTTCAATTCTAAAGTCAAAGAACTAGGTTTGAGGCTAGGCATAGCTACTCAAAGAGGTTAAGATTTTGCTCGTCTACCAACTCTCTTGGGAACCTTCTTCGAGAGATGAGCATTGTGGCTTTGGGTAATGATGATCCAACCATTATGGTTAAACAAAATCTCATATACTTTTTAAGCTACATTTCTAACTAAAAGTAATGGTGATCCTAATTTTTGAACATACAACACATTTTGAATAGTAATTTCATAGTCATCAATTAGGGTTAGTAAGAGTTTACCTCTTCCTTCTATTTTTAATGCATCTTAACCACCAATATCAATGGGACCAAAACCATCCAATGTTTCAAATTTAGGAAAGTGATCCTTGACTAGAGTCATATGACTCAAGTACCATTATTAATAATCCATGTATTTTCTAAAAGAATTTTTAAATAAAGCAAAAAAAGGTTATAGATCCTCCAATAATTTAAACATTAACATATTTTTTCTTAGGACTTATGATAAAACCAATTTTTCAATGAGTGCGATGTTGTATCTATGATATCCTAGATCATATTACATCATTGTTGATGCAATGTCTCAGGAGTTGTGCAACCCTATAAATATGAACACTTGGGCACACAAACAACAAAAATTTCTTCCAACCCTTAGTCAAACTCTTGTAGTTTTATTTCATAGTTAGTGATAGAGTGAATGCTCACAATGTGGTATTAAGTAGTTGTACAATGTCTTTATTTAAGTGAATTGTACTTGGGCATGCTTCATGTTTGAAAAAAAAAAGATTAAGATTTTTTTTCATCATTGCAACATTCCATTAGTTCTTTTGTTTACTTACCATAATTTTCTTATTTACATTATGATGAACTACGATATCGCATCCGCGATATCAGGTATGCGATATTAGAGCCTATCATGTGATGTTGGATACCCGATATCGGGACCTACCTCCTTGCCTATAAATAAGAGGTGGGTGCACTTGGTTTTGTATTAGATAGTTAGTCCCTTAGCCAAACTCTTGTCTTTTCTTCCTCCCAAAGTTAGAATTATTTCTGTGTGCCCACAGTAGGAGTCATCAAGTGAATAGATCTTTATTTGAGCATTGTGTACCTGAGCACACCTTGTGTATGGTAATAAAGACAAACTTTATGATAAACCTTGCAGCATCTAGAATAGATTAATTAGTGTTAATTGATGTTATTAAATGCTTTCTTAGTTAATTAATGATTCTCTCTCACCCTACAACTCTCCTAAGTAAGCACACACAGTACGATCACTTCAAGCATGCATGTAACACTTGGTAACCCAGTAATGATTAGCACTTGGTAATACCAATAGTGTTGCACTAGTTCAGGATGTGTACGGCAAGTGAGAATGGATGCTGGTGTTAGGATTAGTTAGAACTTAGTTAATTAATAGTTAAGTTAAATTAGTCACTTAGTTATCTCTCTCTCCTTTCCTATTAGTGCAGGACATAAAACATCAAAGATATAAAAAATCATATGCCTCAAGCTTACTTAACCATACAATCATGACATACAAGTAAGTTTGGGAAGATAACGATCAACCAACCCATCCTTGTTCCACAAGGGTGCATAACCACTTAGTCCTTGGAATTTGACCGGATCATGCGTGAAACGCTCGTATTTGTATGGTTGAGTGTAGGGGTACCTCACCGCTTATCATTGGCACCGTTGCTAGGGACTTAGTTGTTGTACGCTAATTAGAACTTAGAAAATCATTCACATCATTGGAATGAATCCTTAGGGGTGGTTGAGAAAATGAAAACAATACATTGCACACTAAATAGACAAGTCTGTCTCCTTCTTCATGTGAAAGTGCCTCACCACCTAGGCTTGAAACAGGAAAAAATCGGTGGTGTAATACACATGACGTTGATCCACCAGTCCCTCAACAAGTTAGAGTGGTATATATTCATCCCGATGAGTATATACCAAACTTCACCTTTATCCTTCATCAAGATGAACAACTACATTGGCAAGACTTAG
This sequence comes from Gnetum montanum, assembly GCA_015680685.1. Taxonomy (NCBI): domain Eukaryota; kingdom Viridiplantae; phylum Streptophyta; class Gnetopsida; order Gnetales; family Gnetaceae; genus Gnetum; species Gnetum montanum. The sequence continues at coordinate 138,854 of MNCI01033153.1, forward strand.
AAGGTAACATAGTGTTACCTCCCGATCATTCAATCCTAAGCATGCTTCTTTGTGCTCTCACACGAATTGGCATGTTGCACTTACATACAAAATATGTCGTGCAAGACCATGACTCAAGAGAATACCATCCTATGAAGGCACAACATCAAAGGGACTTGCAACAGGAGAGACATCATAAGTCTTTGAAGGGTAAGTAGTCCCAGGATGTCCCACATGTCTTAAGCAAAAATGAGTGTGGTGAACCTACCTTAGGTAGTCACCCACACAACGATGTTCCTCCCCTTGACTTTGGCCAAGGGGTTGTGTATCAAAACCTTCATTCCACTATTCATAACCTAGGTTCTGATACCCATAGGCACAAAGGATCTAAAAAAGGGACATGGACACATGATAAAGGTGGACATTCTAATCACAATCGCGATTGAGGCCATGACTACAAAAGAGAAGGTAGCAGACACTGTCATGGTGATGGTTCTCCTTCTTCTTCACCTTCATCATCTCCTTCATCCTCTCCTTCAATATCTAGATGCAGTCATAAAGAAAAAGACCATGGGGATGGAGGTAGGCAAAGTGGAAGTCATAAGCAAAACATCCAAGAAAGGGGACGAGGGCACTCTAGAGAATCACAACATAGAAGAAGAGAGAGTAGGGAACAACGTAGGCATCATAGATGCCATGGACGAGATGATCATGATGAACCCCTACTCACTACTCAAAGTATGTTAGACATAACTAAGGCTACTAGAATTCCAACAAGGCACCAGAAAGATAGTAGGATTAAGATATTAGATATGAACAATATTCCACGATTTGAAGGGGGATACAACACTAATCCTTAGAATCACTTACAAGCATTCCATGATGCATGTGCCTTAAAAAAATAGAGAACGAATGGCAAAAACTTAATTTTTTCCCATGGACACTAGTTAAAGAAGCAAAAAGCTGGTACTAGTCCTTAGAATCAGAATCTATTCGTAGGTGGAGTACCATCTTAGAAATGTTCACCGATAACTACCAAACATACTCCTGAGTGTCCAACCTACGAAAGAAAATCCAAGGCTGGAAACAAGGAGGACATGAACCCTTGGATGCTTCCATGGGCCGATTCTATGCACTATTACATCATTGTCCTGGCCATGGTTGTTCACAAAGGGATCAACTATGCCATCTCGTAGATGGGCTTAGGCATGAAACAAGAAGAACCCTAGGACTTATGCTCAAGGAAGACTATCCAAGCTTAGGTCCCATCAAATCCAAAGACTATTGGAGCAAGTTGCTAAGGAAGATGGTGAGCTATGAAAGAGAGAAAGTGCGGAAGAGTATAACTGAGATCCTTCCCTCTAGAAGAGGGGAGTAAGATTTTGTGAGGATGAAGAAGAGTCACCACTCAAGGAGATGGTGAATAGGAAAACTTTGCCTATCAAAAAGTTAACATCAAAAGTTTCGACAAAGGTAGACCAAATGTGGGATTCCCTAGACAATAGATTTCAATCTGTTCTTAAAATAGTAGAAGATTCTAGAGAGCAAGGTAGTGATCACAAAAAGAAAAAAGAAAAAAGAGAGAAGCTGAACATGCATGTAGTAAGGGTAAGGGCAAAGTTGCCATCATTAAAAAAGTTTTGGATTTGGAAATAGACAATGATAGTGGATGCGAGATATGTAAATATGACCATCCTAAGGGATGTTGCCTTGTAATCTCACCTTTGCAGGAGTCTGGGGTGTATGCACTCAACCCATGATTGAACAAACAGAAAACACCCCAAAGGTTACCTTATCCTCAAGGTAACCCAAGATAGTTTCACCAATCCTTAACGTATTATCCCAATGGAACTCCACCACAACCAATTGAGCAATATCAACAGTGGAAATACCCACAATCATAGGGAATTCCACCACCAAGGCAATAGTATCCTTACCGGTAACCTGACCCGCATGAATATTACGTGTAGTAGCTAGTCTCTCCAAGTGACTCTACTGGTCACGGTACTCCTCAACCTCACTACCAAGATCATGAGTATTATAGGACTACTTCTCCTAGGGGTGATGTTCCACAAACATACCATCCTTCTCATCCACCAATAGCTCCATTACCACTTGCTCTTGCTATGCAGGGTGAAATCCCTACCCAGCCATAACAACGTAACACCACAAGGGCTGTTAACTCTCAACCTAATGTTGGTTCCAACAACCACATGAGGAAAAGACCTTTATTTAGAACCAACAGTTCAACCAAGCCCTTGCAATCACAAGTGGCTAATTCCTTAGAAGCCTCAGTATCAATCAAAACTTTGAAGCCTCCTTCAACTCAACCACTGCACTCAATGCATATGGTCATGATAACACATGCCATCACTAATTGGATCAAAGTTGGCCATCTTCCTAGGAAATTATTTGATCTTGGGAGTCCTTTGATATACTTACAAATCACTGGAAATGAACCATGCAAGGCTCTATTGGATTTAGGTTCTAGTGTTAACTTGATTTCTCAAGAAATGTACAAGGCCTAGAACCTACCTCCATTGAAAAAGAGCAACATTCGTCTAGAGTTGGCTGACTAGTCCATCACTATCCCATTGGGACTCGTGTAGGACATTGTTACCACTATTTGTGGATGGTCGTACCTAGCTGATTTCCTAGTGATCTAGGTGAAGAATAGTAAGTGGGACTTCCCAATCATAATGAGAAGAGCATGGCTAAGCACAATCGATGCATGCCTAGGAATCCACAATCTTTCCCTGGAAATATCAAAAGAAAACACATTTGGAAAGATTGAGAAGAAGAAAGTTCCATGCATCACATATAGTGACACAGGGTGTAATTGTGTGCAGAGGTCATGGGTTGTGCAAAGTTTAACATTACCTACATGCAATCAGTGTGCACAAGTGATCAACATACAAAGATGCCTATATGCAGCAACCATACAATAGGAAGGCACTTAGTGGCTGACAATTGATAAAGAAAGTAGTTCAATCATATGCATGGAACCAACTGAGGGTTTGAATTATACTTACATCCAATGCATAGATGCATTAGAGCAAGTCCACTGCCAACTTCCAAACCTTAGCCTCAAAAATATCAACTAGGGGAAGTTGGAAATCCCTGAGAAATTTAAGTAGGAGCCACTCGAGCTAAAACCATTACCCACTAGTATGGAATACACGTTCCTTAAAAACGAAAAGCCGATAATTATTAATGCTAAGCTTTCTTTGCAACAAAGAGAGAGACTACTAAAGGTAATAAATAAATGGTTGAAATCCTTCACCTGGTCATAACCCGAATTAACTGGAATAAATCCTAAGATATGCCAACATAAGATTTACACCAACCCCTCCATGAAGCCTTGAAGACAACCACAGAAACATTTGAACCCAAAGCTAAAGCAAGTAGTCAAGGAAGAAATCGAACAGCTTCTCAAGGCTGGGTTCATATACCCCATTGCTGATACCAAATGGCTTAGCCCCTTAGTTATTGTGCCTAAAAAGGGAGGCAAATGGAGGATGTGCATAGATTTTAGGCTACTGAATATGGCAACATTCAAAGATCACTTTCCGTTGTCATTTGTTAACCAAGTCTTAAACACCATTACAGGGCATCGCCATTACAATTTTCTAGATGGATATAGCAAATATAACCAAATCCAAATAGCCCTAAAATACCAAGCCAAGACTACATTCACTAGCCCTTGATGAATATTTGCATACAAATAGATGTCATTTGGCTTGTGCAATGCCCCTGCAACGTTTCAATGATTAGTTCTAAGCATATTCCAACAGCAGATAGGAAATGGTATGGAGGTCTTTATGAACGACTTCTCCACTTATGGAGCAAAATTTGATCAAGCTTTGGACCAGTTAGAGAAAGTGTTAAAAAGATGTGTAGAAACCAATTTGAGGCTTAACTGGTAGAAAAGCCATTTGATGGTCCAAGAGGGCATAGTACTAGGGCACAAAATCTCACACATAGGGATAGAGGTAGACCTTAAGAAAATCAAAGTTATCCAAGGAATTACCCATCAACCAAAAACTATCAAATATATTCAGTCATTCCTTGGACACACTGGCTACTATAGGAGATTTATTGAGAACTTTTCAAAGGTTTCCAAATCATTGGTAGAATTAACGAAAAAGGACATACCTTTCGAATGGACCAGGGAGTGCGAACTAGCCTTCCAAACTTTAAAATAGAAGCTAGTAGAAACACCCATTCTACAAGCTCCTGACTGGTCCAAACCATTCCATATCATGATTGACGCATCCAACTATGCCTTAGGAGCTGTACTTACATAGTTAGATGACCAGAAGCATCCTTATTATATCCACTATGCAAGTACAAGTATCACTGGTGCACAACTTAACTACACTACCACAAAAAAGGAATTAATGATTGTAGTGTTTGAACTAGAAAATTTTAGACACTATGGATTAGGATATAAAGTATATATACATATAGATCATAGTGCAATTTGGTTCCTTATGAATAATCCAATGGTTAGCCCTCACATCATACAATGGCTTGTAATCTTACAAGAGTTCGATCTTACAATGATCGATCGTAAAGGCACCAAGAATGTAGTTGTTGATCATTTATCTCGGTTGTGATGGGACAACAAAGAGGATGAGTATCCAATTTTTGATTATTTCCTAAATGAATTCTTCTTTTCTAGTGTAGTGAATAATTAATCACCCATAGAGACAAATTGGTATAGTAGCATTCTTACCTATCTCCTCACCCAAAAATTACCACAAGAGTTAAACCTTAAGAAGAAACAATAGTTTCTTCAATGAGCCAAGTACGTTATGGAGATCAATGGACAACTTTACAAAGTGTGCCCCAATGGCTTGGTTCGATGGTGTGTTCCTAATATAGATCAACTACAAGTTCCCCAAAACACTCATGAGGGTCCTTGTGGGGGTCATTGCACTGGGAGATGAACAACCATCAAGATCTTGCTTGCAGGATATTATTGGCCTACCTTGTTTTGAGACACCCATCATTTCGTCCAATCTTGTGAGCCCTATCAACATGATGGGGGAATGACTACTAGAATGAAGGGTTCACAACAATGGATCCAATCGTTAGAACCCTTAAACATTTTATGAGGCCAATTACACCAATGTCCAATGCAAAATCTTATATTATTGTTGTTGTTGATTACCTAGCAAAATGGGCCAAAGTAACTACCGTTAAGGATTGTACATCATCTACAACTATGCAATGTGTTCAACAAAAAATCATAAACAGGTTTGGTATGCCTTGTACACTTATTTCAGATAATGGTACACACTTCACAGGTGCAACGTTTTAGAAATTAATGCAACGCTTAGGGGTTGAACACAACCTAACAACACCATACCACCCCCAAGCGAACGGTCAAGCTGAAGTCACCAATAGGAAGATTACAAAGATATTAATAAGAACTATTAGCAAGTTTAGGTGAGACTGAAGCACTAAATTGAATGATGCTCTTTGGGCATACTACTCCACATGGAAACTCCCTATAGGCTACTCTCTCTATGAGTTAGTATACGGTAAATTACCAATGCTTCCCATTCAAACTGAGCTTCGTATACTATCCACGGCATTTGACCTCAACCTTGACCTTGATCTAGCATAGAAACAATGGTTAGTAACCCTTAACTTGCTAGATGAAAACCAACTAGCTGCCCTATCATCTAACAAATTGCACAAGGCATTCAATAAACAACATCATAACCTAAGGATTAGGAAAGTTAAATATCAACCAAGAGATAAGGTTCTCTACTGGAATCCCACACATGTGCCACAACATACTAAATTTCAAACACTGTGGGAAGGACCTTATATTATTTATGAAACTTTTCCTTCAAGGGCCATGATAATATACAAACTGAGAGCCCAGACAAGAAGCTGTTGGTCAATGTGCAACAAACCAAACCTTTCCATGAGCTTAGAATAGCCAGTACACATACTACCTCTGTTAGTGGATAACCCTACTCACTATTTTAGATCTCCTCTTTCCAACTTAGTCGTGGGGGAGAGGCCACTTATGCTAACCATTTTAGGACCTCAATTCTTTTTGAATTTTTGTTTTACAAATTTTTATTTCACACATTTTTGTTTTACACATTTTTCCAGCTTTTCTTATTTTTGTTTTATACCATCGTTCATATTTTCACTATTTCTTTGTTTACTTGATTTACTTTTATTCATCATCCAATAAGTGCTCATGATGGTGGATTGAATTATATCATATCAATTGCTAATGTTTGGTTTTTACATTTGAATTATGATGTTGATATTAAGGTATGGTTCTTTTGATAAAATAGGCAATGAGTCCACACCGTCCACTCATCCATATAACTCTATGGTCTCCTTTGGCTTGGAACTGCACAATCCCTTTTTCTAAGTAAATTTGCTAATGAATTGGTGGCTAGGTACTTTTCAAACCAAGGAAAGACTCAAAGGATGAAAAGTGTGTGACTTCAAGGGGATTCACTGCATTTGTGTTGGCCATTCTCTTGGGTGCTTGGATGCTTTTTCTTGGGTTTTCTACCATTCTAACATTGTTCACATATCAAGAAGATGAGTGAATAAAAATAAGTCTTTGCATGGTGTGGTTCTCACAAAAAAAAAGCAAAAAAAGAAAAAAAAGAAAAGTGAGAATTCAAAGCACACCCCTTATACATAATAAAGAAATATGGGCTACAAGCACTGGTTATGGAATTGGAAAGATATGTTACCCATGCCTAAAGGTTCCCTCTAACTAAGGCCCTTTCTCTCTTCCTGCTTCTCCATCTTGCTCTCCTTAGAATGGTGGTGACTCTTTATGGAAGCATTCTTGTTGCTTCAAGTGGATGGATTGGTCAAGTGTGTTGATGCGAGGTTTCTGGATGTGTGGTGTTTGAGTTTGGATTTGGGATGAGTTCTACTTAGTCACACTAACCATAAAGTACACAAGGGACTTTACACAACCTTATTCTTGGGATTCCATTCCATTCTCTCCTCCCCATCTTTCTTCCCATTTTTCCACTTCATTGTTGGTTCTATCATTAGTCTATTTCTGGGTTGATGCATTGTTTTTCTTTGGTAAATTCTTATGGGTAAGTTTTTAACTCTTGCTTCCAAATGACATTCTTAGAGCCTACGAACTCTTTGGTTTGTGGGTTTGTCAGGGCATAAAAGGCATGAGCCTGCTTTGGGGAGGATCCACTAGCATTCCTTTTTGGTGCAATTGTTAACTTCTTTTCCTTAAACATTTCCTACAATCAATCATTTCTTGTTTCATCCCCATCCATGAAGTCCATTCTATTGGTGTTGTCATTGTTATTTTCGCCCATCTTTCTTATTCCTCATATTTTTCTATCTTATAGCTACTGGAGGTTCGCTGTTAGTTGTGGGGGCCCTAGCACAAATTTTTCAATTTTTTCCACTCTACTATTCACCTAACCCTTACACCTTGGGTAGTCACCAGTGATAAATCTCCAAACCAGTTTCTGCCATAATCACAACTTAGCCAATGTGCTTCATATTGAGGCAACGTATCAACTGCATTGTGGTTTATCTATCCTTTCTCATTTGTGACTATGTTGTGTGTGCAGATGGTGATCATACAAACAATGGACTAGGCTTGGAGGAAGCACTTAGGATGGACCGAAACTGGAGCGTTTATGAAAGGAGTAAGTTTGGTGGTGTGGCTATGGATAAACAATGGATGGTGCAATCTCGGCATTGGAGGCAACACACTTCATCTTCTTTCTCTCTCTCTTTTTCTCTCTTCAAACTGCCAAATAAAGGTTTGGATGTCATTTATGTACAAGTGTTCATCACAATAGTCATGAACACTAATGTTGTAACATGGTTATTGATCCGTTCACTAGGCACATTGAGTTTGTCATCCCATTCCACTATCAATTGTTAGTCAGTCAATAATCCCATACCTTCCCAATATTTTGTAAGGAACTTGAGGATGAGTTTTCATTCAGTTGTGGGGGTATGATGAACCACGATATCGCAACTGTGATATTGAGTACGCGATATCGGAGCCTACCGTGCGATGTCAGATACCTGATATTGAGACCTACCTCCTTGCCTATAAATANTAGATACCTGATATTGAGACCTACCTCCTTGCCTATAAATAAGAGGTGAGCGCACTTGGTTTTGTATTAGATAGTTAGTCCCTTAGCCAAACTCTTACCGTTTCTTCCTCCCAGAGTTAGAATTATTTCTACGTGCCCACAATAGGAGTCATTAAGTGAACGGATCTTTATTCAAGCATTTTGTACCTAAGCACACCTTGTGTACGACAATAAAGACGAACTTTATGATAAACCTTGCAGCATCCAGAATAGATTACTTAGTGTTAATTGATGTTATTAAATTCTTTCTTAGTTAATTAATGATTCTCTCTAATCCTACAACTCTCCTAAGTAAGCACACACAGTACGATCACTTCGAGCATGCGTGTAACACTTGGTAACCCAGTAATGATTAGCGTTTGGTAATCCCAGTAGTGTTGCATTGGTTCAAGATGTGTACGGCAAGTGAGAACAGATGTTAGTGTTAGGATTAGTTAGAACTTAGTTAATGAATAGTTAAGTTAAATTAGTTACTTAGTCATCTCTCTCTCCTTCCCTATTAGTGTAGGACATAAAACATAAATGATATAAAAAGTCATATGCCTCAAGCTTACTTAACCATACAATCATGACATATGAGTAAGTTTGGAAAGACAACGATCAACCAACATGTCCTTGTTCCACAAGGGTGCATAAGCACTTAGTTCTTGGAATTCGATCGGATCATGCGTGAAACACTCGTATTCGTATGGTTGAGCGTAGGGGTACCTTGCTGCTCATCACATTAGCTTAACTCCTTACATTACTAAGTACCTTACTTTTCATGCTCATTAGTTAAGCGGAATGAGTATGAGTGCTTTTGAGCATTTAAGTGTAATTGTTTGGTAACCTAGTAGCAGTTTCGCTTAATTTTCTCAGTAGTGACTCCACTTGGCAATCCCAGTAACAATTAAATGAGCCTTAGATGTGATTGGCAAGGAAAGATTGGATACTCATCGCTCTAGGCTAGAATAGAATTTCATTTCTATATCACTTAGATTTAGACATTTTTCATTTTCAATCATGTTTACTACTAGGAGTAATATAAGTCTATAAACATCACATATCATCTGCTTCACTGGGAGTTAAATCATACACGTAGACTTCACTAACTCAAAGTGGGAAGACAATTATCACCAACTTACTATTAAATTCTAGCATATCTACATTGTCCATTCATAGTTTATGATTTGGTCACGCATGAACACTTGTAACTTATATGGTAGATGGTTAGGGTACCTCATCACTCATTATTGGCACCATTGTAGGATGTTTTAATGTTTTATAAGTAGTTGATCTTATAGAGGTTGTTATGTCAAAGAACAAAAATTTTATTCTTTACACTTTTAATCAATTTTAATAATACACACACACACACCCCTAAAGTGTCAAACACACAACATGGCTTCAACACTGAAAGAGAAGTGATCACCTATCAAAGAGCCATCAAAGAGGCATGACAAGAGATAAGATGATGAAGACTATAGTGTGCCTATGCAGACTAGAATCTCATACGCTTATACTGGTCCATACTATCCTAATTTTACATTTATCTTTCATTAGGATGAATAGCTAAGGTGGAGAGATTTACAGGGCAGCATCATTTTGCCTCTAGAATGTTTAGCACCATCTATGCTTCACGAAATCTTAGTGGGGATGAATCATGACCATGCATAAGAAGGGTATCATGTGACCAAACATATGACCAAGCCGTATAAACCCACAGAGGTGCAAGATGTTGTTATGGAGACAAGGCATGAAAATAACAAAGGAAAGAAAGTTAACCATAATGTTATCATAGAGAAATTAATGATAATACATTCTTAATGGAGAAACTCCACCATAATCATGAAGCCCACTCACAAGCACCTATTATTCATTTGGAAAAACTTGTTAAAGTACAATTGCATTCAGACTTTGCAGAGACACTAAGAAGAGAGGTAGAAGACTTTAAACATAAGTAGATCTCAAGGCCTAGAGCTTCTACAAAATCATAAAAGGATGAATTACAAAGTCATAGAAGGAGAACTGATTGGCATCATTCTCCAACTGCTTTCTCTTCCTCCTCATGGTTATTAGTAGACTTTGATGGAAGGGAACAAAGACTTAGAGATTATGATAGGGGAGGAAATAGTGATTATGAAAGGCATGAATACTACAAAAGGTATCCTAATGAAGAAAGGATGAATATGAACAAATAAGAGATAAGATTATGCATGAAGAGAGAGAGCACTATGAGCATCGAAGGAAACACCACTACAACAAAGCTTATGAACCCAATGACCATGAAGAGCCCCTATTGGCCACTTACAGTATGATCAATATCCAGATAGTAGTATATATTCCAACCAAGCACATAAGGGACTATCACATCAAGTGACTAGACATGAATAACATTCCTAGATTTGAGGTGGATACAATGTAGATCCACAACACCATCTTCAAGCATTTAATGATGCTTGTGCTATTTAAAATATTGAAAGTGATTGGTAGAAACTAAATTTGTTTCCCGTAAAACTCATCAAGGAGGCAAACAGCGATGATAGATCCAAGGAACCAAAATCAATTTGAAGATGAAGGACCATGCTAGAGCTTTTTAATGATAAGTATCAAACTTACTCAAAAGTGTCAAAATTAAGAAAGAAAATCCAAAGATGGAAGCAAGGGACCCATGAATTCCTTAATGTAGCAATGGGCAAATGTTATTCTCTATTACATAGATGCCCAAGCCATGGATTCTCACAAAGGAAACAACTTAGACATATTATTGATGGGTTAAGAAACAAAACCATAGAAACCCTTGGGATCTATGCCCAAGGAAGATTATGAGAGATGATCATCAATTGAATCTAAAGGTTGATAGAACAAGTAGTGAAATAGGAAAGAGAACTAAAGAAAAGAGGATCAACTAAAGAGTATAACTGAGATCCATCGATAAGGAAACAAGACATCAGAATGTGCGATAAGCAAAAAGATGAAACATTGAAGGATATCATCCAAAAGAAGACTCTACCTATTCAAAAATCAGTTAATGACATAACAACAAAGGTAGACAAAATGTGAGACTCAATGGATGAGAAATTTTCTACAGCTCTCAAGATAGTAGAGGAAAGGATTAAACAAGCATGCAACAAAGGAAAATATAAGAATAAGAGAAGAGATTACAAACAAGAGAGTTATAAATAGAAAGGAAAAGTTGATATAGTTGAGGAATGTATAGAATATAGTTTAGAAGAAGAGCAATAATGCAAAGTGTGCCAATATAAACATCCTATGGGATGTTACCTTGTTGTGGTCTAGTTGCAAGAGTCTAGGGCATATGAACTTAACCCAAAATTTGTTAAAATGCAAATGTTGGGATGATTACCTTATTCTTAGGATAATCTCAAATAACCTTTCTAACCAACATACTATCAAAGTGGAGCCTACCTTCAACCACAAGGATGGGAAATGCCACTACCAAGGCAACAATATCCATACTAGCAACTAGATCCTTTGGATATGATGTCCAATGCCCAATCTCTCTAGGACATGGTCCAGTCCATATGTCTTCTCATTATTATCCACCAAAGTACTATTGGTCAACCACTCTAAGGATGGATCCCAATCGTTATGCATATGAACTAGTAGCTAGTTCATCAAACCAACCTTCCAATTCTCTACTACCAATGCCATCATTGGTCATGCAAGGGAAACTACCATCATAACCATATTTCTTTTACAAGGGTAGTAAACACACAAGAGGAGGCAATGATGAATGAACCTTGATCTAGGAAATGTCTATTCTTTAGAACAAGTTTAGAATGGGTTCAAAGGATGGGGACTCCATCTATATCAATGTCATCTACACATACTCCTCAAAGGAATAATAGGCTTTCATAGTCTACCAGTCCAAGTCTAACTATTTCCATGCTCACTCAAATCGTTACACATTGGATTAAGGCAAGAGCACTTCCCCAAAAGAGAATAGATCTAGGAAGTCACTTGATATATCTTCAAATAGCATGTCACAAACCATGCAAAGCTCTACTAGATTCTAGGTTAGGAGTAAATCTAATTTCACAAGACATGTGCAAATCTTGGAAGGAAAAGCAATATCTGATTAGAGCTTGAGGATTAATCAATCACTGTTCTACCTAGACATATGGATGATGTCATCACCATTATCAATGGTTGGTCCTATCCTATTAACTTCTTAGTAATACAAGTGGGCAAAAACAAGGGAGAATTTTCTATAATAATGGGAAGGGCAACTTAGCACTCTGGATGCTAAGCTATGAATTGGAGATTTGGCCTTGGAAATTTCCAAGGAAGATAAAGTTAGAATTATATAAAGACATTAAGTTTCATGTATTGCATACACCAATAATAGGTGCAATTGCATGTAGAAAATTTGGGCTTTTAAACAAGGAAATAGTAGAACATGTAATTAGTGTGTAAAAGAAATGTGTGTGTAGCAATATCTATATGCGGAAGCCACCAAACAAGAAGGCACCTAGTGGCTAATTATTGATAAAGAAACAAAATCCAAAATATACATGGAACCAACCAATCAAATCATAAGTGCCTATGTTGAGGAAATGGCTAAGTTAGAATAGCTAAGGAGAAAACACCCATGTGCACATTCACACTAAGAAGAATACATTGAATGAGGACAGTTAGAGATCCCAGACAAGTTTGAGTTGGAACCGTTACAATTAAAAGCCCTACCAAAAGTGCTAGAATATGGCTTTCTAAATAATAAAAAATTAGTAATCATTAATGCCAACCTTGATAAAGACTAGAAGAAAAGACTATTGGAAGTGGTAAACAAATGACCAAAAATGTTCACATGGTCCTATGATTAAATAACAGGCATTGATCCACATATTTGTCAACACTAAATTCACATACATCTAGTTGTCAATCCATACCATGAGCCTCAGAGAAGGTTGAATCCTAAGCTTAAATAAGAAGTGAAAAAGGAATTGGAAAAGCTATTAAAGGTAGGATTAATCTATCCCATTGCAGATAGTGAATGGGTTAGTCCCTTAGTCATTATTTCAAATAAAGGTAGTAAGTGGAGGGTATGCATTGATTTTTAGTTACTGAACTCCATGATAGTCAAGGATTATTTCCCTTTATCATTTTTTGATCAAGTCCTCGATACATAATAGGACATTAGTATTATAGTTTTCTTGATGGGTATAAAGGATACAACCAAATCTGCATTACACTGGAAGATCAAGAAAATACTACGTTCACTAGTCCATGGGGAACATTTGCTTACAAGAAAATGCCTTTTAGCTTGTGCAATGCTCCCACTACTTTCCAGATATTAATACTAAATATCTTCCAAAAATAAATTGGTAATGATGTAGAAGTATTTATGGATGATTTCTCTACTAATGAGCTATATTTCAAGCAGGCATTAGATCATTTAGAGAAGGTATTGAAAAGATGTGTTGAAACCACTCTGAAGCTCAAATGGCAAAAGATCCATTTAATTGTCCAAGATCGAATCATCATGGGACATAGGGTATCATAGAAGGAAATAGAGGTAGACCCATATAAGATAGGAATCATTTAGAACATCACCCAGAGGTCATAAACTACTAAGGATGTTAGATCATTTCTAGGCCATATAGGATATTATTGGAGATTCATAGAAAATATTTCCAAGATAGCAAAGCCATTAGTGGAGTCAACAAAGAAAGATGCACCATTCCAGTGGATAGAACAATGTGAAAAGGCATTTGAGATACTAAAATAGAAGCTAATTAAAACACCAATCCTGCAAGCTTTGGATTGGATCAAGCCCTTTCACATAATGACAGATTCTTTCAATTTGCACTACGTGAAGTACTAAATGTAGCTTGATGATCAAAAGAGGTCTTACTACATACAATGTGCCAGCAGAAGCATCATTTAAGCATAACTTAATTACACCACTATAGAAAAAAAGCTTATGGATGTGGTGTATGTGCTACAAAAATTTAGACATTATATGCTTCGATACCCTATCTATGTCCACACAAACGATAGTGCAATAAGATTTCTAATGAATAAACTAGCAATGAATTCTCGGATGATAAGGTGACTAGTAATACTACAAGAATTTGACATCACTATGATTGACAAGAAAGGAACAAAAAATGTCATACTAGATCACTTGTCAAGGCTAAGAAGGAAACCATAGGAGCAAGAAGAATCGTTATCAAACTAGTTTCCCAATGAGAATTTGTTCACAAAGATGACAATAGTTGTAAACTCAATAGTGATGTCATGGATCACTAACTATATGACTTATCTTCTTACACAAGAAATCCCTATTGAGTGGAATAGAAAACATAAAGAGAAGTTCCTCCATAAAGTAAAGAGATGTAAGGAAATAAAAATTTCTATAAGATCTATGTTGATGGATTAGTAAGATGGTGTATTCCAAAAGAGAACTAATAAAGAATTTTACAAGATGTGCATGAAGGACCATGTGGTGGTTGCTACGTTGGGTACAAGATAGTAATAAAGCTGATGATGATAGGCTACTTTTGGCCTACCATATTTTGGGATGCACACAACTTCACCCAATCCTATGAGAGATGCCAGCATGATGAAAGAATAACAGCTAGGAATGAAGGGCCATAGCAATGGATTCAACCATTAGAACCATTAGACATATGTAGAATTGATTTCATGGGTCCGTCACACCAATGTCAAATGGGAAAGCATACATTATAGTGATGATTGATTACTATACTAAATGCGTAGAAGCAGTTGCAGTCAAGGATTATACAAAAAAAATATCTACTAAATTCTTTCAACAACACATGGTAAATAGTTTTAGAGTGCCACGAATGCTCATATCTAACAATGGAACACACTTCACTAGTGTTACATTTAAAAAGCTCATGCAACAATGTGGGGTGAACCATAAGTTGACTACATCATACCACCCCCAAGAGAATGGCCAAGCAAAAGTGACTAACTAGGAAATTATAAGAATATTAACTAGAATAGTTAGTTGATTTAGGAAATATTGGAGCATTAAACTAAATGATGCTCTATGATACTATAGGATCACATGGAAACTTCCCATAGGATACTCATCCTATGAGCTAATCTATGAAAAATTGCCTACACTACCAATCCAGGTAGAGTTACAAATGTTGGCTACTATTAGTAAAATTGACCTAGACTTAAGCTTTGCATAGAAAGAACGTCTCATGAATCTCAATCTTTTGGAGGAAAATAAACTTGTGGCACTGATGAATAATGAAATACATAAGAAGTACTCCAAACATAAGCATGATGCATGCATGCATCAAGTATTAACCCAACCAGGCGATAAAGTCCTATATTAGAATCCCATTCATGTACCATAGAAGGCTAAGTTTCAAACTTATGGAAAGGACCCTACATTGTCCATGCAATGTATCCCTTAGGCACCATGTAGATTTACCATCCAACCAACCCACATAAACTTATTCTAGTCAATATTCAACAAGTCAAACTGTATTATGAACATCTTGATTCCTCTATGAATTCTACCCAACTTACAAACCTATTTAATCTTCTGGTTAACTATTTTCAATGAAAATCATGGGGGTTTCCTATGTGATGCTTAGGTGTCAAACTAAATCTTTTTCTTTTTCTATTACATTGTCACATTCTTTGATATCTTTTCATTCTTTTATACTTTTTCATTTCCTAATCATTTGATATTCTTTGATATCTTTCAAATTATTTTTCCATTTTTCCGTTTTCCCATTTTTGCTATGATTTTTATTATTTTTCTTATACAAATTTTTGTTAATTTTTCAATAAAGTGCCAGGAATAAAGTAAGATATAGTCCCAATCAAGTGAATATTATCCTATATTATCAAATCATGAAGGACTAATTCTATATATAGTGAGACCACATCATCTGTCTACTCATTTCTAATAATAAGAGGTTCTTATCATGGTCATAATGATATTATGTTCACAATAAAACTAAAATAAATTTATGATCATTATGCCTGGATAGAAAAGTGAAGAACCAAGTGGGAATGAAAAGGATGTGACATCAAGGGAACTTGTGGATTCCTTGAGACTACTCCTATGAGTCTTATCCTATTGTTAAGATTGTATTATTTCTTGAGTTCTAACGAAAAATGGAAGTATGATTATAATAAGTGTTGCTTTACCATGTCACTAGAAAGACATGTTACCCATGCACAAAATATAATTTTTGGGGGTCCCACTGGAAAGACATGTTACCCATGCTTGAAGGTAGGTGGCTTCTTAGAAATCTCAAAAATAAGTGCACTATTAATAAACTCCTTCCTTGAACTACATTGTCAAGTGGTAATACTTCTTGCAATAATGATACAATGTGATGTCACTGGAAAGTGGTATAGACTTGGTTTGGATCTTGGAAAAAAAGGCTAATAATTGCTTTAACCACATATTACACACAAGGATTCATTATGCCTATGGTAAGATACCTCAGGTCCCAATTTCTATAATCCCTTCTAATCTCGTTCCACCTCACTAGTATATTTAATCATGATTTTATGGTTTTGTATAATATAGCATTATTTTCCCAATCAAGCAATACTAATATGTGTTTTTCACAAGACAAGTATGTTCTACATTCAACTCCTTAAGTGCCTATGGACACTTCTAGGCATAGTTATACAAGGGCACTAAGGGTTGAAGCTTGCGTTTGGGAGGACCCACTTGTATTACTCTTGTACCTCATATCTGATCACCAACTCCATATCATCTTATGCCTCCAAGACACTTTATCACTCAAGTTTACTTCCCAAGATTTTTTATAATCCATCCATATGTTAATAATTCTCAATCCATCTCATATATACTTAATTGACCTTTGTTGCCCAAGGTTCCTTCCTTATGATATTTGAACACCAAATTTTTGTAATCCAAGCATCATCTATGATTCAATACCCTTTAGACAACCTCCATATCTTCCAAATTATCCAACTGACTCAATTTTTCTATCAAAAATTCAAAATTTTTCAATGATGACATTGTATCTACAATGTCATATGCCCTACGATGTTGCACATATAAAAATACTATATAAGCATGCAGGAGTTAGAAAGATTTTCATTTTCTCATTTCAACACAAGGGGAGTTCATGCAGGTTTTTAGAGCTCTAACACCCAAACTTCACTATGCCATAACTTCCTCATCGCAACACCAATTTGCAAAATTCTCGAACCCTGTTAATCCTAGAGTACTCAACTTAGTCATGGGTACATTGCCTGTAGCCAAGGAAGGTTAAGCCAAAATTTCCTAATGCCTAGAAGAATATAATAAGAATATTTCAATTAACCAATAAAATTAAAGCTAATGGACTTAATGGATTCTCCTAACCAACCATACTAACCATTCAAGGATAGAAAAACAAGAAAATGATAATTGTGAGAGGTCATAATATTCAAAGATATAATAATTAGGGGTTTCTTTTTAAAGTATCTCTAACCCTACAATCATGATAAGAACTATAATTGATGAAAATGATAAAAACTAGATCAAACCAAGAATATGGAAAAGGATTGTGAATCATTAGAAATCTATTTGAAATCCCTTGGTAACCTTGAATCCTTAATGATTATAGATGGCTCCAAAGAGACTTGTAGCAGAAGGACCCTCACAACATGGTAGAAAAAGACTAAGAGGCTGAGGAAGAGGCCAAGCAGGAGAACAAACTCCACAAGTTGAACATGCAAAGCAAGAGGCCTAGTCATTTAGCACCCACCAACACACCCCTACTATTGAAAAATTAGCATAAGTTGAAGCAGAGGCACCACTAGCAATAGAATAGGGACAACACCTCACACTATCTGCAGATTGCCTTTAGGCCATCTAGGAAAAATCTATAATGTCCATATTCATTGTGGAGTTAAACTTTGGATCATTCATGGAGTTTGCTTTAGAAGTTGTTAAGACACAACTACAAGCCTCTCCCTTATGGCCAACCCTATCAAGCAATGTTGGGGATATTGGAAGATGTTTATTAGTTTTGGAAAAATAAGTAGGATGATGTGAAGATGAAAATTGACGAGGTCTCTATGCCATATTCTATTGAGGCAATAGCAAAATCCCTAAACATCCCAAATGTTGGAGCTAATGTTACGTAGATATCTACAAGGTCCAACACCAATGTGAAAAAGTTATGGCTACAAAGAGCATATGACAAGGAAGACAAGAATTATAGCGAGCTTACTGTTGAAGAAAAAATCTATTTCAAGATTGGAACTGATCATTTGTTCTAAAAAAAAAGGCTCAATAGGATCTCTACCTACATAGCCAAAGGAAGTATAATTTTGATGGGGAAGTTTAATGCCAACATCGCCCATTTGCTCTTCCTAGAGATCTAGAGAAGGTTCAAGGAGAAGAAGGTATAGAAATTAACATTGTAATTCCTTTGCCTAATCAAGAAGCTATGTAAGAAAGTGGGGATCTTGGGCTATACAAACAATGTTCCAAGAAAAGCCCAAAATGCATCTTACACAGAAATGTTCAAGCTAGTGCCACCTAAGAAAGATCACCTAGAGAAGCCAACAAGCACCAGGGAAATGTTAAGATCTACACTAGCCGGTAACATTCTAGCTACTGAAGAACACCAGCAACTAGGACCCAATGGATCAACACCTATAGGTGATAAGCTTGAGCAACAAGCTCCACCACTACCACAAGACTATCATCCTTCCATGAACCATCTGCACCAAATTGCAAACACTATCAATTGGGATGCTAGGGAAGGTTCTATCCTTTACAAAGTCAAAGACAACTTTGTAAGGCCTATAGTTTTCATTGGACCTACTAGTGGGTAGGCATCTTTGCAGGTAGAAGGAGAAGAAGATTAGGCACAATAGATATTGAGAAATGCTACCTTCTTCCAAGTGATGCTAGAAACTGGTGAAGGTGCCAAAATTGTGGTCATGCAACACCAAGATGTAATAGGAGTAACAAAAGTGATATTGATCATATGAAAGAGTCTTTCAATGTTTGTGTTGTGTCATCAGTCAATATTTTTGGAACCAAAGACACTCAAATGCTAGCTGACACCTCCATGACACCAATGAAACATGAAGATGTCCTTGACAAACTGTTGTAAACAGGCCAAGTGAGGCAATATCTCTTTGATATCCCTAATGATATCACTACAGCACAATCTGATTTAATAGCCACAAAAGCAAAGTTGGTAATGGTGAAAACAAGGATAGAGCATGTTGAGAATGAATTGCAAAGGTTATAGGAAAAACTAGTAGTTCTGAGAAGAGAAAGAAGGAGCCCTACATAACTTGTAGCCCCAAACCAGCTTGAACAATGTAGGATCAATCAAGTGAGATAATTGATTACAAGAAATATACAAGTGCAGATGGAGAGAGAAAAGGTTATTTGGAATGCATCAGTAGGGCAAAGCACATTGAGAATGAAGTGCAAAGGTTATAGGCAAAACTAGTAGCTTTGAGAGGAAAAAGAAGGAGCTCTACACAACTTATAGCCCTAGAATAGCTTGAACAATTCAGGACCAATCAAGTGAGATAATTGATTACAAGAAATATACAAGTGGAGATGGAGAGAGAAAAGGTTGCTTAGAATGCATCAGTATAAAGCTCAAACCTACGCACATGCCAAAGCTCTCACTACCTTAGAAGAGGAAAACAAAAAGCTTGCTATAGACAACACCTGGTTGACAGATGTTGAGAAGTAGAAGAATGTTCTTGGAGAAAGCATTCATTAGCTATGAGAACAATGCATTTGTGTCAACTAGGATATGAACAAGTTGACTTGTGAAAATAGAACCCTATCAATGGAAGAAGTACGTGCCATCTACCAAAAGTTTGCAATTGAAATAAACACATGGTAGAATGATGTCAAAAAGCATGAAAAGCTTAAAGAACATTTTAGGGACCAAGTGGGAATGTACAAACATATTAATAAAAAGGAGATCTAGATGGCAAAGGCCAAGATTAATTCCATAACTGCACAAACACTAGATTGACAACCCATCTTGGATAGCCTTACTCACATCCACCAGGCCGAAATATTAATAAAAAGGAGATCTAAATGGCAAAGGCCAAGATTAATTCCATAACTGCACAAACACTAGATTGGTAACCCATCTTGGATAGCCTTACTCACATCCACCAAGCCGAAATAAGGAATAAAGACCTACAGATTGAAGATTTAATAGAGTACATAGGGTTAGCTAACCTTCAATATGCTAACTTGGCCATGTTGACAGAAGGGTGACCTCGCAATAAGCTTGAGTAACAAGTAGTGGTTGTTTACACCATATATGAAAAAGAATTTGCTAATTGGAAGGATGCCCTACAAAATTTGCATGTGGCAAAATTAGAGCTTGAAATTGTGAAAGTCAGCTAACAAGGAAAGAAGGATGTTGTAGCAAATCTAGCATGTTGGATGTCTGATTACCAAGAATTAAGAAGGGTGGCTAGAGCATTCAAAGAGGAGAGAAGGCAGTTTTTAGCATGGTATGTCAAAGCCAACAAGATGTTTCCACAACTACCATGCCCATGGGATGTATTAACTTCATCAAACATTGCATAATCTGCTTGGATGGTACATGACCCTAGGATGGAATAAAAAAAGCTTTAGGCACTATTAAACAAATATCAATTTCAAAAGCCTAATAATAAAGGGAAGAATTCGATGGAGTAGCCTCCACCATTAGGAACATAGAAACTACATCAAGCTACTTCATTTTTGCTTTGTTTTGTTTTGTCTTATCAATTGTCAACTGTGTCCATTTTGTAAAAAACACCAATGCAACATTCCAAGTCATGTATATAGTTAGTTATGTCAAGTTTAATTCTACCTCCAAATTTTGTAAGGGGCTCTATCCTGATTTTGTTTTAACTTGAGAACAAGTTTCCAATTAATTATGGGGGTATGATAAAACCAATTTTTCAACAAGCGTGATGTCGTATTTACGATATCATAGCTCATGCCACGTCATCAATGATGCAATGTCTCAAGAGTTATGTGGCCCTATACATACAAACACTTAGGTGCATAAACAACAACAATTTCTTCCAACCCTTAGCCAAGCTCTTGCAGTTTTATTTCATAGTGAGCAATAGAGTGAATGTCTGCAGTATGGTGCTAAGCAATTGTACGGTGTCTTTATTCGAGTGAATTGTACTTAGGCATGGTTCATGTTCAAAAATAAAGATCGTGGTTGTTTTTCATCATTACAACATTCCCTTAGTGCTTTTGTTTACTTACCATAAATTTCTTATTTACATTAGCTTAACTCTTTACATTCCTAAGTACTTTACTTTTCATGCTCATTAGTTAAGCAGAATGAGTATGATTGGTTTCAAGCATTTAAGTGTAACTGATTAGTAACTCAGTTGTGATTTTGCTATATTCGCTCAGTAGTGACTCCACTTGGTAATCCCAATAACAATTACATGAGCCCAATACATGACAAACAAGCCAGGATCAAATACTCATCGCTCAAGGCTAGAATAGATTTCTATTTCTGTATTACTTAGATTTAGATGTTGATTTCATTTTCAATCATGTTTACTACTAGGAGTAATTTGAGCTTAACAACATCACATATCATCTACCTCACTACAAGTTAAACCATATGCTTAGACTTCACTAACTCAAAGTGGGAAGACAATGATCACAAACTTACTGTCAACTTCTAGCATATTTACATTTTCCATTCACGAATTATGATTTGGTAGCACGTGAATACTTGTGACTTGTATGGGAGAGTGTTGGGGGTACCTCACCACTCATAATCTTTTACATTTGAACACATAATTCGAGGGAAAGCCATGCTTGAATCAACATCTTTCTTTAACATGACCATTCTTCTTACAAAATGTATAAGAAGAATTATCTTTGGATTTGGATTTACGTTCATCGTTTTGTCTTAATCTTTTTCTTTAATTTAATAACATGTATGGTTGCTTGTTATTATGGTGACCATTTGTTAGATTTTTTTGGGCTCTAATTTGCCAAACCAAATCACCAATGGTAAAATGATTAAAATTCTTACTTTGTACAAAATTCATCATCAAATTATTGTCTCTTAATCCTTTGCATGAGTGCTAAGACATAGTACAATATCTAGAGGTGCTTAGACTAGAAGAAGCATAATAAAATATTTCACTTTTCATATGACAAATTATGTGGCAAAACAAGAGAAGAATGTATTCTCTTATTACTTTATAAATACAAGGATAGAAAATTTAATTTGTTAATTAATTTATAAGTTCTAAATCCTATACATACATGGTTTATTACATTTGATTTCCAACTTTTTCACAAGTCTCCTTTATTTCAACTTATGGTATTTTCTGTATAAATTTCTAGTAAATCATATCTTGTCTACACTTTTATACTTTTGTTGTCCAAACTTTTATAGGGCTTTAGTACACCAAACTTCTTGACATTTACCTCTAAAACATATAACCAATACAATACTTTGGTAGAATTTAACTAGCACATAAAGGTATCATGAATGTTACTCAAATTAGAAGATCTTGAACATATATAATGATTATAAGATATAAAGCTAACAAGTTGAACCACCTCTCATTGGTATATTTAAAAATAAGATATTCAAGAGCTAAAAATTAAAAATAAGATATTCAAGAGCTAAAAATTAAACCATAGAGAACTTTCATTTTCTTGATATCATGAATGTTACTCAAATTAGAAGTTCTTGAACATATATAATGATTATAAGATATAAAGCTAACAAGTTGAACCACCTCTCATTGGTATATTTAAAAATAAGATATTCAAGAGCTAAAATTTAAACCATAGAGAACTTTCATTTTCTTGATGGTGAAATTAAATACACCATGTTGAAATTTTTTTTAAGTGGAAGCATTTGTTGAATCATAAAACTTTTGACGATATACGCCCCAAAAATGTATAGCTAACATAGTACTTTGGTAAAACTATATAAAATGTAAAAGTATTTACGTTTGACTCAAATGATCTTTTCAACATATAACAATGGTTAGACAATGAAATAACTAATTGACCCATCCATCATTGAGAACACTTAAAGCAAGCAAAAAGCCAAAGATTTAGCTCATCAAGAAAACTTTCGTTTTCTTCCTCATGAAAGTAAAGGCCCAAGGATCTTGAGATACCATATTGAAATTTTTCATCCAAAAACTAATACCGAAATTAATCCAAAAAATGTAGCACAAAACAAAACAAGAAAAAAACTTTGAAAAAGTCCTCGATGATCAATTACTTTATATATTATTTAGATACCACCCTTCATTAATTAGGATCAAAAGATCATTACCTAGAAGTTCAAATACACAGTCTTATGACTTTAGAAACAAGCACCTTACCATCATGCCAAGCAATGATCCCTAGGCCACCCTTCATTAAATAAATGAATAAATTAAAATATTCTATAAAGAACGTTCAACTCTTAATGAACACCATAGCTTCAAATACCCTCTTCTTTTTAAATTAATCTGATTGGCAACTATTTTTGCATCTTTGCAACTTGTCGATTCAGTTTCATATTTGAGAAAAATAATTAAATATGAAAAAAATTGATCGTTAGTAGTATTAAAAGAGCTAAAGCATATATTTTAAAAAATTTACATGCATATATATGTTGTCCCTCTAATTGACTACTTGACACTGATTTCTTTTATTAATTCTTTATACAGTATTATTCTGTCATGCATATGCCATTCAGGCAATGCATTTCCATAAAATAATATTTCACAGTTTGCAAATTTTAACTCCAAAAAACCATTACCACCTTAAGAATCTCCTTGAGAAAATCCTAATATCCCTTTTAGATTATGCTCGTGAGTTAAGGGTGCAATCATACGTTTATCATAAACAACGCACAAATTGTTGTTAAGAAAAATGTGCTGGTTTGTGAATGGCTGTCTGTTCACAAGAATAATACTTCAGTACCATATACATCATGGCCTAAATAAGATGTAAACACACGAAAAAAGAGAACTTCTAAAGAGGACAAACTTGGAGGTGAGAGGTTGTGGAACCGTGGTGAGAAAGAAAACACCAGTCCAAGTTCAAGCTATTGACCCGTCAAACATGTCATAGAAGATGATGAAAGCAGTCAGTAAATTCTTACAAATTGCAAGACTACTATAAATGTCCAGCATTCAAAAGGAGCCTGGAGTGTGAAGGAACTGGATGAGAGTGAAAAGGTAAGCAGGGTGAGCTTGTGAGTTGATATGCGAAGAACTCACAAGAGAGGAAGAAGAAAGCAGATGTGAAGTGAGTGCTATACTTGCTGTAAGAAGGCCGAGCATGAGAAGGCTGAACTATGGTGATGGTGACAAAGTAGTGTTTGTGTGAACCAGGTCCCATGGAAGACTGACGAAGAGAAAATTTCTAGTTGCATTGTGAAATAAATTAGAACTCACGATGACAAAGAAACCTAAAGTAGTATGACTTAGTACATGAATCAGAGTAACAAGTACAGTCCACCAAATGATGAGTAGAAATGGGGCAGAGATCCGAAGCTATAGTAGCAGAATAAAAGTGATAGAAGTCACAATACATAAAGTCGTGAATTCAAGAAGTCCACAATGCTCCAACAAACAGCATTAACAGCACGCTATAATCTAACACTTCCCAAATCACCAAAACATATGCAGCATGGCAATACAACAACCTTTAATGAACTCTACTCAAAGTCAAGCCAGCCATGCCAGTCTTGCAACAGCTAAATGAACCAGATTATATTATATTTTCACAAATAGTAATGCAGTTTGGACATCGCTCCTGACATTGAAAATCTAATAATGTGTTTATATGCTTCGCAAATTTGATCTGTATGAATAATCATTTACACATTGTCATTTGTTCAAGTGGCTAGTTTTGTTTTTGTATGTGAATTACCAAGGTTGTTGAGAATAGGTAACTTATAGCAATCAAATTTTCCAGAATTTTCAGGTCTTTTGGCTGCTTTGATTGCAGCAGCAGTTGCAGCTCCAGCTGAGATTCCAACCTGAGAACAATGAAAGTAATATAACATAAACCAACATGAAAGTAACAAAAAAAAAAAAAAAGACTCCAGCAGCAATCTAGAGGTTTCAAGATTACAGGCAGCCCTTCTTGAAGCACCATTTGCCTTACCATTTCAATGGCTTCATTACTGGAAACCTGAAAACATAAAGGGCAAGATTTCATGTCTGAATTCAACATGTAAAAAGTCATAAAGTTTTGTTTTTAATACCCATGGTATTGGTTCCGTGGCACTGACTAAATTGAACGTGTAAAGGAAAATTTCTGCTGGCCCGGCAGAAAATACAAGGATTTGCATGTTTTAATTGCAATACTCTCAACTTAACAAAACAAAGAAATACAAATTGTTATATGACGCTGACGCAGAAGCTGTAAAGCTAAAACAGAAAACGATGCTTGGCAGTGAAGTCTTAAACCAATGTTCAAAGAAGATAAAGCCACTAAATTGCAAATAAAAAAGCTATCTTCCATAAGCACATGTCAGCATTTAGACAATAATTCCAACCCTAGTTTCTTTCTTAAATTATCCCTCTTTTAGTTTACATCAATGAGAGTTGAATAGATTTTCTTGCTTAGCAAATCGTAAAAAATAAAAGTAAAAGGAACCTATATTTCAACACAGAATCTGAACACTTAATGTGATCTTGAAGGCCTTGTCTACAATGAGCCAAAAATGGCACGTATCTCAGCGAATATAATCCATTGGGATTGAACCTGTAACTTAAGACTACTACTCTACAAAAATGTTGGCCTATTTTAATAAAAGCATAGTTCTTGTTCATGAAAGCATATGGAAACCATTAGGTTCAAAGTTCAAGCCTATATGTTCTACCCAGACCATGGTAAAATATGCATTCATACCAGTAACCATACAAACCAGAATCAAAATCACCCACCCACCTAACAGGTCACCCTGAGTAAAGATTACAAATTCTAAAAACTGGGGGAAAAAAGATAATCAGGGTTACAGAAAGCATCTAACCATGAAAAACCAGTATCATATCACCGACATCTTTAATAGTTCACCTTGAATTGATCAGATAAATGCAACCAATGATAATGACAACATATCATAGACATTGTCAAGAATGTAAACAAAATAAAGAAAGTAGTTTGCCATGAGAAAACCAGCATAATATCAACCACCTACCTTTAACAGGTCGCCCTAAATTGATTGGATAAATGAAATGATGATACTGATGTTGACATATTCCAGAAATTGAAAGGAGAGTAAAGAAGGGAAAAAGAAACAAATAGTTTTCTCATGAGTTTTATGGATTGAAATTAAGCTTTACAACCTATAAAATAATATAAAAAACATGAAAATACAGATTGAAAAGATTAAGGAAAATGAATGTTCATCATGTATGTTAGTAAGCTTAAACTTAAGGATAGATTGCAGTGTAAACAAAAGTAGCAACAAGAAATGGTCAGGCCCAAATGTAATCAAGACAATACCTGTATAACTTCATCAAGTATGCCTACATCTAGTGCAAAAGGAATAAAGCCACCACCAATGCCTTGGATTTTATGAGACCCTCAACAATCATAGAAAGGAAGAAAAACATGTGTTTTCATTTTGGCCAAGAGGCCAACTCGTCTCATAGGATAGGGGGGGAGAGGGGAGCGGATTTGTTGCCCTCCATGTTCTCATAAGATAAGGGGGGAGGGGGGAGTGGATTTGTCGTCCTCCATGTAATGCACCATGTGCAAGGGAGCCAAAGAGTCACTGCAAGGGAGCCGAATCTGAAAAGTCAAAAAGCCAAAGAGTCACTGCAAGGGAGCTAAATCTCTATTCGATTGATGCCCCTCAACCCTTGGGCTCCCCATTCATCTCTTTATATTTCGTCATGCGCATGCACCACATACAGGGTAGCTTGCAAGGGAGCTGAATCTCTATTCAATTGATGCCCTCGACCCTTGGGCTCCCCATTCATCTTTTCGTATTCTCTCATGTGCATGCACTATGTGTAGGGAAGCCAAAAAGTCATTGCAAGGGAGTTGAATCTTTATTTGATTGCAGGGAAGCCAAAGAGTCATTGCAGGGGAGCCGAATCTGAAAAGTCAAAAAGCCAAAGAGTCACTGCAAGGGAGCTAAATCTCTATTCGATTGATGCCCCCCGATCCTTGGGCTCCCCATTCGTCTCTTCATATTTCCTCATGCGCATGCACCACATGCAAGGGGGCCAAAGAGTCACTGCAGAGGAGTTGAATCTCTATTCAATTGATGCCTTCGAACCCTGGGCTCCCCATTCATCTTTTCGTATTCTCTCATATGCATGCACCATGTGCAAGGAAGCCAAAGAGTCATTGCAGGGGAGCCGAATCTTTATAACCCCTAGGCTTTTCATTTGTTTCTTTGTATTCCCTCACACGTATGCCCCGACGTGGGTAACCAATGAATATTTATTATTATAAATTATGGGTAATATTGAATAGTCATTATTATTATAAACGGTGACGGTTACAATTACAGTAATAATGAATATTTTTTATTATAAACAGTGAGCAATAATAAATATTTATTATTAATAAAAATGGTGATGGTTANAGTGAGCAATAATAAATATTTATTATTAATAAAAATGGTGATGGTTACGATCATGGTGATGATTAGGGTGATGATGGTTTTGGTGTGGTACAGTATTTATAGATATTGAACTTGGGCATTGTCTTACAAGATTAAGAGGTGCAATATTGGAATTTGTACATTTTCAGAAACATGGATCCTGCTACTATTCATCCCAATAGAAAAGGTGAAGAACACTCTCTTCAAGATCAGCAACCACAATCATCTACTATAACAAGTAATACAATTTATAGAGGTTATGGAGGTCATGGCAGTGGGCATGCGTGTGGGCATGGTCGAAGAAGAGAACGACCACGGATTATAGAAACTAAAAATCCAAAATCGATGACTGCAGAAGAGAGAAGACGATTTCTAAAACGAGAAGCAAAACGACATGAATGAGAACAAGAACTAATTCTACGAAATTTAGGAGTATGCAATTTATGCATTTTTTAATATTTCAAAACAAATATTTATCATAGGAAAATCTTCTCATTTTATTTACATACTTACATTGCATATATTTTTTTAGGTTACGTCAACTTCAAATCCCCTCTCATCACTTGGAAATTCATCCAATGCAATGATCCACATTATTGATACTAATAATGTAAATAATCAAGAAGAAATGCAGGTTGGTGTTTGCCCATACTTAAGTTGATAAATAGTTTAATTCAATTTTTAGTTTAACTTTTAAAACATTTTTTGCATAACATTAAAAATGCATTTGTGCCTGTTAATCAAGCAACATATGTTCTAGAAATCACACACGAAGAAGAACAACAATTGCAAGAAGATCAAGAACAACTACATTATAGTGAGAGTGAGCACCGAAAGAGGCAATGTCAACAAGAAGAAAATTCATTTCATCGAATAAATGAAGCTACAGATGTTGCCAGTGCACCAACAATGGAAATGCCTTCTTCAGAACCTATTCAGTCTTTCCCAAGATTGCAAAAGGTAAGTACAAAAATTGCTCAAGCAATACATAATTTTAATACTGCAATTAGACGTTTTGCAAATCTACGTTCCTGCAATGTATGCAACAAACTGTTTCCTAGCATATTATTGGATTCAACCAAAAGTAGAGGACCCACATGCAATAGGTGCATTAAAGAAAAGAAACATAATATTTTTGACAATTTTGGTTGTGAAATCAAATGATTTTCTGTTGAAAATAACATAGATCCTAGTATCCAACCACCTATCCTAGGTTGTTTAACTGAGGTTGAAGAAATGTTAATTGCAAAAATCAATCTCATTTTACAAGTTACACATACAGTTGGTGAACAGTTCAAATATAAAGGTCACAAAATTAGCTTTGCTCAGGATGTCACACAGATTACTAAAAGACTTCCTCTTAGAATTAAAGACATCCCTTTCTTGATATCGAGAAGAGTAGATCAACTGGCCACCGAGTATAATTTCATTGTCAACAAGAGACAAGTTTATGAAGCTTTGATTTTTAAGAAGGTAAATGATCCATACTATCGAGATGTTGAGATCGATATGCATGAATTAGATGATGTTGCTGATATTGGTGATGTTAACATCTTCCATAGCATTCCTTATATTCCATTGTCAAAAAAGGATGAAGAAATGAGATTGCAATTTCAAAGTCCTTTGCTTCAGACAGACAGATGATGAAAACATTATCAATCACACATCATCAGTTGCACAACGTGTTGGAATTGGAGGTTGAAAAATAACGGGTCAACAAAACTC
>MNCI01033153.1:172416-192814 GCA_015680685.1 Gnetum montanum
TGCAATATTTTGCCTCTAATGATTTATTCAAATCTGTAGGGTTCTAATAATTTCTCTAGAGCATCTGTAGTGTGTTTTCAAATCTAATTGTTTTCAGATTTGATTATAACAACTGGTATCGGAGCTAGATTTAAAGAGATGGAGAAGCTGCAAACAACAGAAAGATTGGTAGGAAGGAACTGGAACATTTGGAGCATTTTGATGAAAGTTGTTTTAGCACAAAAAGAGTGCCAATAGGCCCTAGAACCCTTTCAACCAGCAGGAATGTCAAATGCTGATTGGAGGAAAATTAAGACTAGGGCATTATCTTTCATTCATCCAACCCTAAGCAATGGGATTTTGGCCTCAATCAAACATGATATGGATCCGCATGATCTGTGGCAAACGCTGAAGAATAGGTTTGACAAAGTATCAGGTTTAAATACCTTTCACATTTATCAGAAAGGTTTTAGATGAAAGAAGAGATCTTATGTGTCTTTTCAAGATCATTTGGATGAGATGATGGAAAATCTAAATACGTTTGAGGAATATAAAATTGTTATTCCAAATTTAGTTAAATCCTATGCTTTGTTAGACTCCTTACCTGATTCCTGGTCTGCAATTGTGATATCTATTACTACTTCTATGAATGTTTCATTTATGACATTTGAACAGGTTGTGTCTACCCTTCAGGATTCAGAAGGAAGAGTAGATGAGTCTTCTAGACCTAGAAATGTTCATGTAGCAGAGGAAAGAGGTAGAAGTATGAGACATTTTCCAAGTAGGGGGAGAAGCACGAACAGAGGAGTATCACATGGTAGAACTCAAACTCAAGAGTGCTGGTACTACAAGAAGAAAGGTCATTTGAAAAAGGATTACTTTGCATGGAGAGCACAAAAAAATAAAAGAAAGGAGAAGAAGTCAGAAGAAGGAACATCATAGGTACATGTAGTTGATGAAAACATTAGTTTTCTTATTCAAGAACAATGTACAATGGTGGCAGATGGATGTAGCAGTGACATCTTGTTGATTGACTCAGGTGCCTCCTTTCATATTTGTCCAGATAAGTTTTGTTTTGCATCTTATCATAAAGTTGAATCTAATTTTGTATATGCTACTAATGGAAAAGCTTTAAAAGTTATTGGAATTGGAAATGTAAGTATGCAACAAGCAAGGATGCCAAAGGTGACAATAGATAATGTTAGACATGTTCTTGAAGTTACAAAGAAGTTGATTTCAGTTCCACAGCTAGATGATTTAGGTCTGAATTTTAGTAATGGAGGTCAACATTGAAGGATTTCCAAGGGAATCATGACCATTCTGAAAGGAAAGGAGGGCAGCTTATATACATTGATGGCAGATTCATGCAACTCTATTGCAACAGTTTCTGATACAAAAAATTCTGAAGTGTGGCATAGAAGTCTTGGACACATTGGCTGGTCAAGCTTAAAGGTACTTCAAAATCAGACTTTCATTCTTGTATTTTCTTATGCTCAAACTGATTGCAAAGACTGTTTAGTTGGAAAATCTAGAAGGGTAAACTTTCGTAGGGATTTCGACAGCAAAAAGAAAAATAAGTTAGAATTGGTTTATTCTGATATTTGTGGTCCTATGACTCCCATTTCTCTTGGTGGATCTATTTATTTTGTGACTTTTATAGATGATTGTACAAGGAAGGTTTGGGTTTGTATGCTGAAATCAAAAGATGAAGTGTTTTTAGTTTTCAAAACATTTGTTGCAAGAGTAGAAAATGAAACAGGTCTGAAAATAAAATGTTTGCAAACTGATAGTGGTGGGGAGTACACTTCTAAAGTATTTGTTGATTTTTGCAACATCAAAGGAATTAGGCATGTTCGTACCCCTCCTAGTACACCACAGGAAAATGGAGTTGCTAAAAGATGCAACAGAACATTGCTGGATCATGCTAGAACAATGGTTTCAGGTGCAGGCCTACCTATGACATTTTGGGGAGAGGCAATTATGACTACTGCATATTTGGTGAACAGGTGTCCACATTCTTCAATTGATAATGTTGTTCCAGAAGTTGTTTGGAAAGGTAAAAACGTTTCATACAGTCATTTAAGAGTTTTTGGATGTGAGGCATTTATGCATATTCCAAAGGAAAACAGAACTAAGTTGGAGGATAGGGCTAAAAGTTTCATATTTGTTGGATATGGAGAAGATGAGTTAGAATTCAGACTTTGGGATCCTGAATTGAAACATGTAGTGAGATCAAGGCACGTTAAATTCAGAGAAAATGTGATGTTTAGTGAGCTGCAAAAGAAAGACAAGGACAGAAATGGCTCAAAAATCATAAGAACTCCTTTTAGCATGACTAAAAAAATTGAAAATGATGAAATTCATGGATTTTCCAGATTTGGAAACTTTGGACAACATGTCGAAAGTACATGGCAACAAGCTAAGAACTTAGGATAGCAAGGAGAAAATGCAAGACAGTAAGAAAATGAGGTAGAAGATGATGAACAACAAGCTACAGATGTGCCTCATTGGGTTAGAAGGTCAACTAGAACTATCAAACCTCCTGATAGGTACTCTCCCTCATTGAATTATGTACTTTACAGCGATAGTGATGAACTAGAAACAGTGAAGGAAGTCATGACATGTGTTGATGCCACAAAGTGGAAGGCAGCTATGAATGATGAATAGGAATCACTCCAACAAAACAAAACCTAGGAGCTAGTTCAATTGCCAAAAGGGAGAAAACCCTTGTAGTGCAGGTGGCTATACAGAACTAAATCTGAGGCAAATGTGAAAAAACGTTTCAAGGCTAGGTTGGTGGTGAAAGGCTATGCACAGAAACCAGGTATTGACTTTCAAAAAATTTTCTCTCCAGTAGTAAAACACTCTTCTATACGTTTAGTGCTATCATTGGTGGCCTACATGGACTTAGAGTTGAAACAACTTGATATAAAAACAACATTCCTCCATGGAGATTTGGAGGAGGAAATTTACGTGAAACAACCAGAAGGGTATGAAGAACAACAAGGTTCAGGTCTGGTTTGTAACCTGAAAAAGAGTTTATATGGTTTGAAACAAGCCCCTAGGCAGTGGTATAAAAGGTTTGATACTTTTATGAAGAAGCTATCTTATCATAAAAACAACATAGACCACTATGTGTATTTTTCTAGAGATGTTTCAAGTAGATTTATAGTGTTGTTGTTGTATGTTGATGATATGCTAATTGTTGGAAATGATATAGCAAAGATAAAACGTTTAAAATTGGAAATGGGCAAAGAATTTGCTATGAAGGATTTGGGACAAGCAAAGAAAATTCTTGGTATGAATATTTATAGGGACAGAAAAAGGAAGAAGTTGTGGTTGAGTCAAGAAGATTACATTGGAAAGGTTCTAAAGTGTTTCAACATGGAGGATGCAAAACCTGTAAGTACACCTTTTTCAGCACAATTTAATTTATCAAAGAAGGATTGTCCAAAGTCAAAAGAAGATTTTGAAAAGGTTAAAAATATCTCATATACTTCTGCTATTGGGTCATTGATGTATGCCATGGTTTGTACACGTCTTGATATTGCTTATGTCGTTGGAGTAATTAGTAGATTTATGACCAACTATGGGTGGAATCACTAGTTAGCTGTCAAATGGATTTTAAAATATTTAAAGGGCATAAAAGCGCATTGCTTATGTTTTGGAGATGCTAATCTGCACATTAACGGTTTTGTAGATGCAAACTTTGCTAGTGATCATGATACAAGACGATCTTCTACAAGGTACACATTTATTTTTGGTGGTGCAGCAGTGACTTGGTTGTCACGTCTACAACCACTAGTAACTTTATCTACAACTGAATCAGAGTACGTAGCCCTCACAAAAGCATGCAAGGAGATGTTATGGATGAAGAGATTTTTGCAGTCTCTTGGATTAAAACAACAAAGGCATGCTGTGTTTTGTGATAGTTTGAGTGCAATCCATCTTGCAAAGCATTCTGCCTTTCATGCCAGGACAAAACATATACATGTCTGATTCCACTTCATAAGAGAAATCATAGAGGATGGCTTGGTGCATGTTCAAAAGGTTCATACAAAGCTCAACGTTGTTAATGCTTTAACAAAACCAGTGATAGCTGAAAAACACATTTTCTGTAGGAAGAAGCTTGGGATAACTAAAGCTTAATCAAAAGTGCACATCTCTTAAAGGCTGATTGGATTTGTCTTCAAGGGGGAGTTTGTTCGAAAAATGAAGACAAATACATTAATTGTTGTATTTCCTTTTATGTTGCATTTGATGTGGGGATGTGTTTTATCCCACATGTATTAGGATTGGGGTTTGGTCCTCATGTTTCCTCATAAATAGGAGGCTTGGTGTTTTATCCCACATGTATTAGGATTGGGGTTTGGTCTTCATGATTCTTCATAAATAGAAGGCTTGGGATAGCCTTTAGGGTGTGCTTTGAAGTGAAAGCATTATATCAAGGTTTTACCTTGGAGACGTGAGTCTTGTTGGTGTTGATTTTGAGATTTGTTAGAATAACAGATTAGCTGTTTGGAAAAGTTACAAGGATGGCTTGTGTCCTGAAGATTTGAGAAGAATAAAAGGTAGATCAGCATTGTTGTGGAAGTAGGGTAAAAAGGGCCTGAACCACATAACTCTCTATGTGCTTGTGCTATTTTTACTGTTTTCATTCTGCTTTCATTTTGTTATCACAGCAAATGTTTGCTAGAGTTTAAAATGTTTTAAGAGTGATTTATAGTGTTTCTTGACCTGCTACAACGCAATATTTTGCCTCTAATGATTTATTCAGATCTATAGGGTTCTAATAATTTCTCTAGAGCATTTGTAGTGTGTTTTCAGATCTAATTGTTTTCAGATCTGATTATAACAGATTCTACTGTTTTCCACACACTCCATAAAATGTGTGTTACAACACTCCTCATTAGTCCAAGAGGCACTATTTCTCATATTTCTACCAAGGCACTCAGTGTAAACAATATGCAATTGCAAGCAGGACCAATTGGATATCGTCGCCATTATCTTTAAGCATTTATGATACCGTGTGACTAATCTTCATTCTTCAAAAAGAAATCAGCCATCAAAACCTACTTTAAAATCTACTTTGCATACCTTAATGTTGGGATTTTTACTTTTCAAGAATTGAGCTAACCACTTATGGTTCCCCCTGTTCCAATTCCAGCCACCAGTATGTCGACTTTACCTTCAGTATCTTCCCAGATTTCAGGACCAGTAGTTTCATAATGGGCCTAACCAAATAGATTCCAGTGAAAATGTGAAATTTGTAAATAAACGAGAAGAAACATGTGGGAATTTCCCTTTACCGTTTAACTAACCTTTGGATTGGCAGGCTTCTCAAACTGTTTAAAAAAATAACGAATTAGGTGTTTTCCTAACAATTTCCTCCGTTTTTCCAAGTATTGATTCTAATCCTTTTGAACCATCAGTGAGGACGATCTCTGCTCCCAGTGCACGCATTACAATTCGACGCTCCATGCTGTTACTATCTCGCATGCTTAAGATGAGTTTGTAGTCCTTTATTGCAGCTACGGCGGCACGAGCAATCCCCGTGTTGCTGCTTGTTGCCTCCACTAGAACGCTCTGCGTATGAAAACAAAGCAAAAAAACATTTTTAATTGCAACGTTTACGATTTGGACTGCTCACCAAATCACTTCTCTCGAATAATCATAGCCGCTTAGAAATGTTCAGCTGGTAAATCAAGCTTTGTTATGATCAGCTACTAAGGCAACCCTTCCGTAATTGAAAAGAAAAAAGAAAAAAACGCAATCTAAACACTAAGCTTAATTTTGCACGTCAACAGTAAGAATATGCATCAGGATAATCGTTTTCACCTTTCCGAGACTAATCAATCCCTTGGCTTCTGCATCATTAAGCATGCTGAGTGCTATTCTATACGGATAAGAACAAGATCAATCAGAAATTTAAAATTTAAAAAGATATTAATTTCGTAAAAGAGGATTGTTAGAGAGGAAATGTACCTATCTTTCAAGCTACGGCAGGGCTGCCTTGTTTCAAGCTTTGCAGCAACCTTTGCAACACAGCCTTCCACAACACGGCTGAGATAAACCATCGGTGTTCGTCCAATAAGCTGCCCGATCCATACGATAATTCGTTAAACGATGAAAGCATATGAACTTTGCTTTGTTTAGCGACGCGAAACAGCGCAGGCCAAATCTCATAGTTTTTCATAGAAAGATTTAGTGTCCTACGCACAACCACTATTGTTACAAAGAAAAAAAAAACAAACGCTCAAACAAGAAGCTTCAGATACTCGGCAACATTCGATCATGTTTTTCTAAGCGACGTGTGCAAAACATTACACGATCAAGTGAAACATGAAGGCGCATTACTTCTAAACTTAAATGTCGAAAACAAAAATCTAAAGAAACCCGAAACCGGATTCCAACAGGAAAAAACGCACGTCAGTGACGTCCTTAGCAATGTCGAGCTTTTCCCCCATTTTTCGCCGAGTGAGATGCTCCCTACCGTCAGACAACTCTGTCTAGGCCACCCCAACGGCCAAGCTTAGTTTTCATAGCGGAGCAGTCTGTCTCCTCCTTTCTCTCTGAATTATAATAAATTAATGATACTGTTCTCGGTGAAAAGTGCGAAAAGTCGAAATGAGGTGGATTCGCCATCGTTCGCCACATTGGAAAACACTGTAGAGAACGGTCCAAATGAAGTGAGGAACGTGGTATCATCCGACAGTCCTGTAATTAATACGTGGGATCACGATCCATCAGAATCATGTAATGAAAAGGCAGGCTCATGATCAAGGAAAATCGTGTGATGAGTTGATAAAAGTATTTTGCAGATCAGATGTAACATCTCAAATGGTCCTGAAGTAATATGTAGTGTTATCCTCACAAAGAATTGTAGGACAGACGGATAGCTCTGACTGATTGGATTAATTAATTCCAAAAGTGATAGCGATAGCTTATAGTTATTCTTGTATGAATTTGATGAGCAACTTTGGTGAAAACTTACCAAATTTTGCATCACTTTTATTAGCTTGAAATTTTTCAAAGTGTCTATCTTATTCATTGAGAGCAAACATGTTACAAAGGTGGGGTCAGCTGTTCTATTCCTGCCCCATCATTGCATATATATATATATATATATATAGTGTGGATCCTGAGCTATCAGACCCTACAAAACACTCCCAACTCCTCAAAATTATTACTGCCATGGACCTACATAAGCAGTGCTTAAGCTCTCAAACCAGGCGCTTGATGACCATTTCAATAAAAGATGGCACCGATTCAGAGCAGCTGTGATTTTTGCATTGACTTTATGTAACTGAGGTGCCCAGTCTAGTCTTTGTCCTGCCTTAGACTTTAGAAAATGGTACATGAGCTTTAGTGAAGGTAACTCCCGATGTGGAAGGGGTACATAAATTTTAATTTTTAATGGATGTAACTGCCGATATGAAAAGCAGCTTTGATATGAGTTCAATGGCAACACCTAAGATTTCACTCAGTTCAACAGCAAGCTTTGATATGAGTTCAACGGCAATACCTAAGATATCATGGATCACTTCAATTAAATAGCAACACCAATATCACGGATCACTTCAATTGAATGCAAAGTCCATACCTATATTTCAACCTTTTACTTTCATTTAATACCAAAACGTAGGGTTAAAGCTATCATGTTTTTAAAATTTGGGTTTTCCATTTTCCTTGCACTTGATCTTGACAATAGGACGTTACACTTGCACTAAGAAAGAATCAACATCAATTTTCTGGTTGGGTTTAAGATTTTTATGTTATGTTTTATCCACCAGTCATATTTAAATTAAAGTATTTTAAGTTTTTTAAGTTTGTTCTTTATAAAGATATTGCGCTGTCATCCAGTATAAAACAATGGGTATATTTGTAATTTGTTGTTCATAATATATCCACAAATTTTTTGGACAGGATAGTGTGGGTAACTTTGGGGACATAAATTTCTACTGAGTGACTGGCATTGTATTTCATTTTCAAAACCATAGCAAAGCACACAACTTTGGAATATGGTGAAAGCCATGGCATCCAAGTTGCTTCCATAGGACCTGGAATTGTAGGCAGCCTTCTGCATCATGTTTTGGTTTTCTCTGCTTTTACATGGGCATGTGTTAGAGTCCTTTTCTGGGTTTTTAGTTTTTACATATGTACGTGTTAGAGAGAGGATACTTGAGTTGTACTTATCTTTGAAGTTAACTGTGGTGTTTTCATTATTGTAATCACATTTTCTTAGTTAATCCAAGATTTGCAGTGGCATTGATTTTGGGGTGCCTTGAGGTTAGGGTTTATTTTTATGTGGAAGCAGTTTCCAAAATGTGGAATGGTTATCACAAGGAAACAGTTTTATAATCTCCGTAAATCATCTCTCTAGTTTGAAAACGTAGAGAAGTTTTATTATTTTCTCCTTATTTATCTCTTTTAAATGAAGAAGTTGCTTTATTTTTTCCCAGTGTTTCTTTTCCTTGTCCTATCCTGCAAGCTTTCTCTATTACCATTATTCTTGATCCTTGTGTTACAATTATTCCTGTGTGTTCATTTTTATTGGTGTGTTTCCAGTATTTGGTATTTCAGCATAACTTGTAATATTTGTTAAGGTATGCATTCATCTTTGTGATTTCCATGAATTCTAGTTTGTTGGCCAAATCTATAACAGCTTTTCATAAAAGGATTGTAAATAGATATCAAGAATATTATAAAAGAAATAGTCAAGAACTGAATTTAATCAATTTATTTATCCTAATAGGAAACATTAAAAGCTTACACTGTGATATAAAAGGAATTGCTAATGGTTATGTATCTTGGAAGTTAAACTCAAGTGTAAAAATTGCTCAGAAGAAAAATCATTAATTCCTAAATTTAGAATCTGTTGAATAGATTCAAGGGTTCAAACTTTACACCGAAACCTAAGAAGAAACCTGTAAAACTAAATGATGAAATGCAAATTGATTCAAGAGAAAGGGTTCAAACTTTACACCGAAACCTAAGAAGAAACCTGTAAAACTAAATGATGAAATGCAAATTGATTCAAGAGATTCCCATAGCATGTCATTTACTGGATGTAATAAAATACTTAAATAAAGTAGCATCAAATTATGTGATTTATGAGATGGTTTATTTTTTCCTTGTGCAAATGATGAGAATGTATATAGATCGATGAAATATCTTTGAAGCATTTAGGGATATCTTTAACATTGTTTATTTTCATTTTTTTAATAGATGGCGTGTCATATAGATCCTACTTGGGAACATGTTGATTTTCACTTTAAAATGATTCACTTAAAATTTTATGCCAATATTATGGTCAAAAAACTAATTGTGGGGTGAATAGGATGAAATATCATCTTGCAAAGATGCCAAGGCATGATATTGCTATTTGTCCAAATGTGCCTCTTCAAGTTGAAGAACAAATAAAAACTTATCTAATGCAAAGGGAAAGCAAGAAAGAAAAATGGGTTACTCTTAAGAATTTGCTTGTGGAGTGTCAAATTCAAAAGGCAGATAAAGATCTCATATTGGACATGTTTTTGGTATAAGTCGTGAAGTATGGATGCATTTAAACGTTTGACAGGTCTTAGTAATAGTGGAGCTTCTAATGACAATGTTCTTACTTTCCTTTAATACAAGAAGAAAACACTATTTGTCCTATTTCTTCCTCTATCCTACCCTTGATTCTTCTAGCTATCAACCAACACATGGATGACTTGCTAGTGTTACTCCACCATGCACAGGGCCTGGTGCACAACAAACTATTTATGCAAGGTTTAAAGTGAATCAAGAACATGTTATACAAATACAAAAAGTGTGGGCATAGGTATCTTAGAAAATTTTAATGTTTAAATTATTTTTATAAAAATTTAAAATTTGTTAACTAAAAGTTTAGTTTTCTTTGCTCTTTAACAAAATTGTTTTTTATATGGTACTACACTAATTGGGATTGTACTTATTGCTTGCAAGTGTTTTATACTCATGGGTTGCCATTGCATATATTTAACAATCCTTTGTTTCAACGTGCATGTGAGATGATTGTAGAGTGTGGACTTGGAAACTATAGTTCACCTTCATATCATCATGTGAGGACATCCTTGTTACAAGAATGTAAGAATGATATTGCTACAATGATGGAAGAGAAAAAGCAAGCTTGGGATAAGTCAGGTTGTAGCATCATGTGTGATGGTTGGACAGATCGAAGAAATAGGACTCTTTTGAATATCATGTTGGGATCAACAAATGGTACAGTATTTTTTAAGTCCATCAATGCATCTAGAGTGAAGAACCATGAATATTTGTATGAGATTTTAAAAAATGCTATAGAAGAGATGGGACCTACAAAGGTAGTCCAAGTAAGAAATTGTCAAAATTATTGTATTTCTCATTTTTAGATTTATTTGTATTGATATATATTTCTATTATTTAATTTAAAACCTTTAGTTTATTTAGGTTATCACTGATAATGCTAGTGCCTTCAAATTAGCACGAGTACTATTGATGAGTAAACATAAACACATTTACTAGACGCCATGTGTTGCACATTGCATTGATCTTTTGTTAGAAGATTTGGTTACTAAATTGCTATGGGTGTCTACGGTAAATATTTGGTTTCTTTAATTTTCTAATTCATTGTTAGATGTATTTTACACATTTTAAATAATATTATGCTATTTACTAAATTTCAGGTGATACAAAAAGCAAAATTTGTATCAAAATTTATTTATGGTCATCACCTTTTACATGATCTCATTCTCAAGTTTTCAAATGGAAAAGAAATATTACGGCCAGGGGCAACTCATTTTGTTACTAATTTCATATTATTGGAAAGCATAATTGAACATAGATGTGCTTTGATGAGTACATTTGATTGCTCAACTTGGAAATTTGATAAAACTTTCCAAGTCTTTCGAAAGTTGAATGAGGAAAATGTTGTAACTTCTATTGTTTATGACATAGTTGAAGCACTAGGAAAATTTTGGTACGAGACAAATGTTACAATAGAGGTATATTTCTCAAAGTTTTTATTAAATATTTTTTATTTTCATGTATTTAACTTTTTATTTTTACTCTTAAGTTATTATGCATGATTAGGTTGTTAGGCCATTGGTGAAGGTTCTTCGAATTGTGGATGGAAATAAACCTTCAATGGTGATGAGTGGCGAGGTACCCCCTACACTCAACCATACAAATATGAGCATTTCACGCACGATCCAATCGAACTCTACAAACAGGCTAGTTGTGGTATCTAGATAATTACTCGTTGATCGCAGTTCATTGTCTTCCCACCTAGACTAATATTTGCTTTGTCACATATGGTTTAGTCTAGAGTGAGGTGTATGATGTGGTCCTAAACTAGTGCTACTCCTAGAGGCAATGGAAAATAACTTTGATTAAGCTAAGAGGGAAAGGGTGAAGAGAGTCTAAGCTATCCATCCCTTAATCATCTGTACACATCTTGGACCTCATGTACTACTAGGATTACCAAGCACATGTCCTAGGTATGCTACTAAGATACCAACTAGTCACACTTAAATGCTCATGATTAACTCATATTCATTCTGAGCTTACTAACAGGGATAGGAGAGATAGGTAGAGAGAGATTAATTACGAAAGCAATAAATAACAATTAAATAATTAAACTAAGTGAATGTTGCAATGATGAAGTAATCTTGATCTTTATTTCTGGCCATGTGTGTGTCCAAGTACATCACACTCGAATGAAGGTGTTGTACAATTACAATCATCACACTGCAGGCATGCACTAAGGGAAAGGGTTGAGAAGAACTAAAAATGAAAAACTTCTATCTACTGATTGAAAACTAACTAAAAACTAACTCCCAACTCCTTGCGCCTACATGTGTATTTATAGGCTTGCACAGGAGTCACGATATTGCGCATCCGATATTGCTAGCCAGGCCGTGATATCACGTACTTGATATTGCATACGCAATATCGCAGGTCCAATATCGGAGCTTAATGAATCACGATTCATCAAATGGCTTATATCTATGAGGCTATGGATAGAGCAAAGTTAGCTATTCTGTCCTTTCTGAAAGGAAATAAATTAGAGCCTAGGTATTCAACAATTTCGGAGATAATTGATGAAATGTGAGCTGCTTATATCATGATACACATTTTATTTATAACTATTTTAAAATCATATTTTAATAGTTTATGATTAACTATTCGCTTGTAGATGGTATAAGCTTCTGCTACACATATTCTTAATCCCTTATTTGGATTTGGAAACCTTCTTGATAAAAAAGAAGATTATGAATTAAAAGATGATTTGCAAAAGTTGCTAGATAAAGTTGTCCCTGATATTGATACCAGCGTAGCAATAATGCTCCAACTTGAGAAGTACAAAACAAAGACAAGCAACCAATTCAATAGAGAAGTTGCAAACAAGTCAAGAAATTCATTTACACCAAGTGATTAAAAATTCTATGTTAAATTAGGAATTTTGATATGGCACTATCAAAATACTAGTTTAATATTTATATTTTCCTTTTGCATGGTACAATGGTACAATAACTTTGGAATAGATACATTAGAACTCCAAAATCTTGCCAAGCGCATTGTTTCTCAACCATGCAGTGCATCAAGTAAATTGTATTTTAATTTTATTTTCAATTTGGTTATTCTTAAATTTTAGAAAATTTATTTTTATAAGTTCTTATGTTTTTATTTTTTTTAGCATATGAGCAAAATTGTAGTGTATTTGAACATATACACTCTAAAAAGCATGGTAGGTTGAGCTCTCAACGACTAAATGATTTAGTGTATGTACATTAGAACTTGAAAGCTTATTTAAAAGAGCTGGAACAGTTAATTACAATGACTTGGATATAGATGATATTCATCCCTCTTTGCATGCTGTAGAATGGGTTGGTGATGAGCTTGTTAATGATGATGATGGAGCTGAAGTTGATCATTCAAA
This sequence comes from Gnetum montanum, assembly GCA_015680685.1. NCBI lineage: Eukaryota > Viridiplantae > Streptophyta > Gnetopsida > Gnetales > Gnetaceae > Gnetum > Gnetum montanum. Next base: position 185,336 of record MNCI01033153.1, read on the forward strand.
TGATCTGGATGACTTCCTTGATGACATGCCTCTTTCTACAATGTTTATTTGATGTCAAGCTCTAGTAGATGCATTACTTGTAGTGAGACCAATGTCATCTTAAGCAATTCATCATGAAAATGAATGTCAAGATTTGAATGAGGTATATGCATCTACTTCACATGTGCAAGAGCAAGTTAGAAATCCTTTTGATATTTATTTAAAATCACATGACGAGCAAAGACTAGAAAATCCTAATGATACCATTTATCAAAGTGAAAAACAAAAAACAAAAAAAGACATAGAACAACTACTAGTTTTAGCAATCCTAAAATACAATGTTGTATGGATTGCATATTTTTAGTTCTCTTTTAAAGAGGACTCTCTATGTTCTTTTTTCTTGCAAAAAGTGGTAATGTTTTAGAACTAAAAATATGTATAAGAAGATATGAGACTATGTTTTATACATTACTATATATTGCTTTGAAATAATTCAAGTTGTTTTTAGAGCTTTTTTTAACTTGTGATTTGGTTTGATAGTTTTTGCACAATAATTAAACATCCATCCTTAATGAATCTCATTTTGTTGTAGAGCAATTAACTACTAATTTATTGAATTTTTTCAATAAAACATTTAATATGCACTTTCTATTAACCTATTTGAAGTTTTTGTAGAGTTTGTGTGTATTTGCCACTCTAAGGTTTTGTTGGTCATAATATATGTTACATAGTTACCAAGTATTTTAACCCAACCTATTTTAATCAACTTGTTTGGTCAGAGAGTTGGATTTAAAAAATTTAAAATAATTATAAATGTAGTTAAATATACAAAAATTCATGACCAACAAGTTGATTAAAATAGGTTGGGCTAAAATACTTGGTAACTATGTAATAGGTATCATGACCAACAAAACCTTAATGTGGCACATACACACAAACTCTGCAAAAACTCCAAACAAGTAAATTTGACCAAGAAAATGCATATTAAATGCTCTATTAAAAAAATTCAATAAATTGGTGGTTAATTGCTCTACAACAAAATAAGATTCATTAAGGATGGATGTTTAATTATTGTGCAAAAACTATCAAACTATATCATAAGTTAAGAAAAGCTCTAAAAACAACTAGAACTATTTTAAACCAATATATGGTAATGTATAAAACACAATCTCATATCTTCTTATACATATTTTTAGTTCTAAAACATTGCTACTTTTTGCAAGAAAAAAGAACATAGAAACAGAGACTCCTCTTTAAAAGAAAACTAAAAATATGCAATCCATACAACATTGTATTCTAGGATTGCTAAAACTAGTAGTTGTACTATCCCTCTTTTTGTTTTTTTGTTTTTTTTTTTTACTTTGATAAATGGTATTATTAGGATTTTCTAATCCTTGCTCATCATGTGATTCTAAATAAATATCAAAAGGATTTCTAACTTGCTCTTGCACATGTGAAGTAGATGCATCTACCTCATTCAAATCTTGACATTCATTTTCATGATGAATTGCTTCAAATGACATTGGTCTCACTATAGGTAATGCATCTACTAGAGTTTGACATCGAGTAAACATTGTAGAAAGAGGCATGTCATAAAGGAAGTCATCCAGATCATTTGAAGGATCAAATTCAACTTCTTCTTCTTCATCAACAAGCCCATCACCAACCCATTCTACAACAAGCAAAGAGGGATGAATATCATCTATATCCAAGTCATCTTGATTAACTATTCCCAACTCTTTCAAATAAGCTTTCAAGTTGTAATGTACATACCCTAAATCATTTAACTATTGAGATGTCAACTTGCCACAATTTTTAGAGTGTATATGTTCAAATACACTCCAATTTTGCTCACATGCTAAAAAACATAAAAACATAAAAATAATTTTTTCTAAATTTAAAAATAACCAAATTGAAAATAAAATTAAAATACAACTTACCTAATGCATTGCATGGTTGAGAAACAATGCACTTGGCAAGATTTTGTAGTTCTAATGTATCTATTCCAAAGTTATTCCACCATTGTACTATGCAAAAGGAAAATATAAAAAATTAAATTAGTATTTTGCTAATGCCATATCAAAATTCCTAGTTTAACATACAATTTTGAATAACTTGGTGTAAATGAATTTCTTGACTTGTCTACAACTTCTCTATTGAATGAGTTGCTTGTCTTTGTTTTGTACTTCTCAAGTTGGAGCATTATTTCTACACTCGTATCAATATCAAGGACAACTTTGTCTAGTAACTTTTGCAAATCATCTTTTAATTCATAATCTTCTTTCTTATCAAGAAGGTTTCCAAATCCAAATAAGGGATTAAGAATATGTGCAGCAAAATGCAAAGGATTATGAAGCTGATATTGATGAGTGGCGAGGTACCCCTACGCTCAACCATACAAATACGAGTGTTTCACGCACGATCTGATCAAATTCCAAGGACTAAGTGCCTATGCACCTCTGTGAAACAATAACGGGTTGATTAATCGTTGTCTTTCCAAACTTACTTGTATGTCATGGTTGTATGGTTAAGTAAGCTTGAGGCATATGATTTTTATGGCTTTTATGTGTTTTATATCCTACACTAATAAGGAGAGGAGAGAGAAATAACTAAGTAACTAATCTAATTTAACTATTCATTAACTAAGTTCTAAGTACTCCTAACACCAGTATCTATTTCCACTTGTCGTACACATCCTGAACCGTTGCAACGCTACTGTGCTTGCCAAACGCTAATTATTACTAGGTTACCAAGCGCTACACACATGATCGAAGCGGTCATACTGAGTGTATTTAACTAAGAGAGTTGTAAGGTGATGAGTGGTGAGATACCCCTACACTCAACCATACGAATACGAGCGTTTCACGCACGATTCGGTTGAACTCCGCAGACAGACTAGTTATGGCATCTAAACAATTATCCTTAGGTCGCAGTTCATTGTCTTCCCACCTAGACTAGTATTAGGTTTGTCATGTATGGTTTAGTCCAAGGTGAGGTGTATGATGTGTTTCTATACTAATGTTACTCCTAGAGGTAATGGACAATAATATTAACTAATCTAAGAGAGAGAGAGGGTGAGAGAGAATCTAAGCTAGCCTAAGTGCGATGAGCATCTATTCCTCAATCATCCGTACATATCTTGGACCTCGTGCACGACTACCACTGTGATTACCAAGCACAGATCCTAAGTACGCTACTGGGTTACCAAGTAGTCACACTTAAATGATCATAATCAAGTCGTACTCATTCCGTGTTTAACAAGAGTTTAGGGCGAAGAGATATTAACTAAGAAAGTAGTAAATAACAATTAAATAAATAATTAAACTAAGTGAATGCTACAGTGATGAAGTAATCTTGATCTTTATTTTCGATCATGTGCATGTCCAAGTACGTCACACTCGAATAAGGATGTCATACAATTACAATCACCCCATTGCAGGCATGCACTGGGAGAGAAGGGTTAAGAGAAGAACTACATAAAACTTAACACTAAAACTAAGAATTGAAAAAAGCTGCCTATCCGAACTATCTACCTCTTATTTGTAGATGAGAAGACAGGCTGCAATATTGCATACGCGATATCGTGGTTGACTAAAATGGTGACTCATCATACCCCCACGACTGAATGAAAACTCGTTCTCGAGTTACAGTGAGAACAAGCTGTATTGATTACACAATGGATAGGTATGGGATTATTAAATGGTGAGAATGAGTTCATGCCGCAATGTGGAATTAAAACAAAATTGAGACACAACACAGAGAATATGAAAGAAAATTCTACTGCTACAAAATTGGTGGAACTCATGTAGTCCTAGTGGTGGTGGCTCCTCCATAGGTGCTTTCCCCTTGTCTTGTGCTCCAGGTCTTAGGACTTGATGGCATTGAAGTATGGCCTAGAGTTTCTCCTCCTCAGTTCGGGGGTCTTGTGCCATCCATGCTAATGTTCCAACATTTGATGGAGTCGGCACTTCCCATGGGAAGGGTAGTTGCGAAAAAATTTGATTTGCCTTGACATACCAAGCCACAAACACCTATCATTCCTCCTCATAGGCTCTGGCTTTGTCTTTGTATTCTTGAAAACCCGCAAGCCATTGAGCCAAATCTGTTGTGACACCTTTTTATCCTTGGTAGCTTACTTTCACCACCTCAAGTTCAGAATTTGCAATCTCCAGTTTTTGTGATATCTTCTTGCATTCTGCAAATTATGTTTCATATTTGCTGTAGGTGGTAGCTACTTGTTGTTCGAGCTCTGTTCTCAGGCACCCTGCTGTTAATGTGGGAAGGTTGGCATACCACAGGTTTCCCAATTCCATGTATTCTGTAAGATCCTAGATCTGCAAGTCCCAGTTCTTAACTTCTGCCTAGTGGGCATAAGGAGGAGCTGCTACAATGCCTGAATGGGAGCAGTATCTCACGTTTCCCCAAGATTGTATTCAGGCTATCCACGAAAGGTCCACATTCACTGTAGTGATTATGGATTAAATTTTGAATCTTTCACAGAGTTTGCTCCTGAGGCTGTTAGGGATCACCTCAAAGGGTCTCCCTTATGGCCTATCCTCTCTGCAAGTGATGTCTGGTGCCTAGGGAAAACGTACCAATTCTGGCACAATAGAGAACAAGGCACCACCATTAACATTTGTGGTGTGACAGTTGTTTTCTCTGTGCAGGCCATTTTAGAAGTATTAAACCTTCCAAATACATGGCCAAAGGTTGCTCAATTATCTACTTGTTCAAACCTTGATGCACGACGAGTTTGGTTGGAGAGGGCATACGGCAAGGATAAGACATTTGGAGAGTTGATGACGGAGGAGAGGATCTATTTCAAAATTGGAACATATCACATATTCCCCACGAAGGGCCTAAAAAGGATTTCAACGTATGTGGCAAGGGGATGTGCAGTGCTGATGGGAAAGGTTAATGCTAATTTGCCTCATCTATACTTCATGGAGATCCTAAGGCAGTTTGAAGAATGGAAGATAGGGAAGCTTGCATTACCCTTTCCTTTTCTTATCAGGAAGTTGTGCCAACGTGCTAGTATTAGAGGATACACTAATGATGTCCTCCAAAAAGATTAGAATGCTTCATATGCTGAATTGTTAAAGCCACCAGCTACAAGGAAAATCACTGGTGAGATGCCAGGACCAGAACAAGAAAAAGAACAGATGGCTGAACCAACTGCAACTCAACTTGCAAGACCCAACCAACTTCCAAGTGTGGGACCCAGCCAAAAACAAGAAGCAGGGCTTAGCACAGGCCAAGATTAACCACCACCACCATAAGATTACAGACCATCGATGAGACATCTTAGGACCATCGCTGAGATGGTTAGTTGAGGAAGCTGTGATTATGAAAATCTCTTCTGCATTATCGACGATGCCATACAGCCCATAGTTTCTTTGGATCGTGCAAGGGGTGAAGTATCCATCCATACAGGAGGAGGGGAAAGTATTTGGTCACAACAAATCTTGGGAAACACTGCATCTTTCCAAGTGCAATTAGAAACTGGTTAAGGGGCCATAGTGGTGGTCATCCAATACCAGGATGCAGTGGGCACCACAGAAGTGGTCACAGACCACATTAAAGAATCATTCAATATACCTGTTGTGCCACCAAAAAATTTCACAAGAGCACGAGATGCTCAAACTTTGGCCAGAACCTCAATGACTCCTACGAAACATGAGGATGTGCTTGTTTCCACTCTTAGATTTGTTTTCTCAAGACTGACACTCTTGTATAGGTTTGATATCTTTCATTTAAGAGTTGTACCATTATTGGCCAACGTCGTAATGAATTTGGTTTTAACGATCTATACCATACTTTTTCTTGGCCAACGAGTGTCATAGGAAAGAGCTTAAGTTTTGCCAACCATTATCAATGTTGTTCCATGCATAAGCATCGTAGAAGGCTTGTAAATGTTGTTGTAGATCTAAGTCATAGCCTCCTAAAAATTTGTGAAAGTTTTTGAAATCAAGCCTAGGTAGACGGCTCTCTTTCCAATGCCTATGGGAGATTTGAACAGCCTCTTGTATTTGCATTAGGCTTGTAGTGGCCAATAGGGGTTCATCGTCATCAGGTAAGTTATGCTCTCATGTGTTGGGACGATGTTGCCTTCATTTATGTTTATAAGAAACTCCTACCTCAGGTTGCGTACTCTAATCTTCATTGTCATATAATTCGTTGGTTCTCTAATGAATTTCCTCACTAGGTGTGACATTATCGTAGTCTTGTAGGAGAGGCATGGTTGTGAAATTGTGTGTGAATTTGTATGTGAATTTTTGTAATGATTTCTTCCTAAAAGATATATTGTTAATTCCTTTACAGTGACCTTGTATGATATAACTAATCTAGATAACTAGCACCATCCCCAGCAACAGTGCCAATGATGAGTGGCAAGGTACCCCTACACTCAACCATATGAATACGAGCATTTCACACATGATCTGGTTGAACTCCGCAGATGGACTAGTTATGGCATCTAGACAGTTATCCTTAGGTCGCAGTTCGTTGTCTTCCCACCTGAACTAGTATTAGCTTTGTCACGTATGGTTTGGTGTATGATGTGTTTCTATACTAATGCTACTCCTGGAGGTAATGGAAAATAATATTAACTAATCTAAGAGAGAGGGTGAGAGAGAATCTAAGCTAGCCTAAGTGCGATGAGCATCTATTCCTCAATCATCCATACACATCTTAAACCTCGTGCACGACTACCATTGGGATTACCAAGCACAAATCCTAGGTACTCTACTGGGTTACCAAGTAGTCACACTTAAATGCTCGTAACCAAGTCGTACTCATTCCGCGTTTAACAGGAGTTTAGCGAGAAGAGATATTAACTAAGAAAGCAGTAAATAACAATTAAATAAATAATTAAACTAAGTAAATGCTGCAATGATAAAGTAATCTAAATCTTTATTTCTGGTCATGTGTGTGTCCAAGTACGTCACACTCGAATAAGGATGTCGTACAATTACAATCACCACACTGCGGGCATGCACTAGGAGAGAAGGGTTAAGAGAAGAACTACATAAAACATAACACTAAAACTAAGAATTGAAAAAAACTACCTATCAAAACTGTCTACCTCTTATTTATAGATGAGGAGACAGGCTGCGATATCATGTACGCGATATCACATATGCGATATCACAGTTCACTAAAATGGCGACTCATCATAAGTTGAGAGAAATCATTAATTAACTATGAAAGCATTAAATAATAATTAACACTAATAAATCTATTCTGTATGTTGCAAGGTTTATCATAAAGTTCATCTTTATTGTCATACACAAAGTATGCTCAGGTACACAATGCTTGAATAAAGATCCATTCACTCTATGACTCCTATTGTGGGCACACAGAAATAATTCTAACTCTAGAGGGAAAAATGGCAAGATTTTGGCTAAGGGACTAACTTCTAACTGTTGAAACCAATGGCACCACCTCTTATTTATAGGCAAGGAGACAGGCTATGATATCGGGTATCTGACATCGCATGGT
>MNCI01033153.1:193451-240626 GCA_015680685.1 Gnetum montanum
ATATCTCTAGAATCCGTATTAGCCATATCACAACTCAACCAATGGACCTTACACCAAGGCAAGGTATCAACCGTATTGTGATTTACTTATCCTTGCTAATATGTGACTGTGTTGTGTGTGCAAATGGCAATTATATAGTAATGGACTAGACCTGGAGAAAACACTCAGGATGGATTGGTGCTGGAACAATTGTGCAAGGAACAAGATTGATAACACGGTTATGGATGCACAACAGAAGGGGCAATCCTGGCGTCAGTAGCAACACATCTTCTTCTTTTCTCTCTCTTTCTCTCTTCTTTCTCACCTCCCAAATAAGGCTAGATGTCATTTGTGTATAGTGTTCATTCTTGTAGTTATGAACAATAATATTGTCATGTATTGTAATGATTGATCCATTCACCCATCATCCCATTCACCATTAGTTTTCATTCAAGTCAATAATCCCATACCTTCTCAATATTTTGTAAGGAACTCAAGGATGAGTTTTCATTCAGTCATGGGGTATGATGAGCTGTGATATCGCGTACGCGATATCGCATCCACCATGCGATATCGCATCCTGCCTCATGTTCTATAAATAAGAGGCGGCACCCTTTGTTCTAGGGAGTAAGACTTAGACCCTTAGCCAAACTCTTATAGTTTTATTAGTCCAAAGTTAGAATAATTTCTGTGTGCCCGCAATAGGAGTCATAGAGTGAACGGATCTTTATTCGAGCAATTTGTACCTAAGCACACATTTGTGTACAGCAATAAAGATGAACTTTATGAGAAACCTTGCAGCATACAGATTAAGCGAATTAGTAATTAAGTATTGTTGAATTTTTAATGCTTTCCTAGTTAATTAATCTTCCTCTCAACCTTTGACTCTCTTAGTTAAGTACACTCAGTACGACCGCTTCAAGCATGCGTGTAGTGCTTGGTAACCCAGCAATGATTAGTGTTTGGTAATCCCAGCAGCGTTGCACTGGTTCAGGATGTGTACGGAAAGTGGGAATGGATACTGGTGTTAGGAACATTTAGAACTTAGTTAATGAATAGTTAATGTAAATTAGTCACTTAGTTCTCTCTCCCTTTCCTTTATTAGCATAAGACATAAAAAATATAAAAGCTATAAAAATCATATACCTCAGGCTTACTTAACCATACAACCATGACAATACAAGTAAGTTTGGGAAGACAACGATTGATTAACCCCGAGTATTCCATCAAGGTGCGTAAGCACTTAGTCCTTGGAGTTCAACCGAATCGAGCGTGAAACACTCGTATTCGTATGGTTGAGTGTAGGGGTATCTCGCCACTCATCATTGCAGCCGTTTCTGGGGACTTAGTTGTTTCTGTGCTATGTAGAACATAGGAAATCATTCATATCATTGGAACGCTAGAATGAACCCATACGGTTAATCAAAGAAAGATAAGACAATGGTACATCACACACCGAACGAGAAAAAAATGTTTTCTTTTTTGCATAAGAGCACTTCACCACCTAGGACTAACACAAGAGGCAATTGGCGGCATAATACACATAACCAGAATCTGCCAATTCCTCAATAGTTTCATGTGGTATATACTCATCCCGATGAGTATGTACCCAATTTTACCTTTATTCTCCACCAAGATGAACAACTGTGCTGGAGAGACTTGGAGGGTAACATAGTGTTGCCTCCAGATTGATCAGTCCCAAACATGCTCTTTCGTGCTCTCTCATGAATAGGCATGCTACTTTTCTATGCAAAATATGTTGCATGGGATCATGACACAAGGGACAATCATCCCACAGAAGCACAACATCAAAGGGACTTGCGACAGGAGAGATACCACACATCTTTGAAGGGTAAATGGCCCCATGACGCTTCGTATGTTTTGAGCGAAATTGAGGGTGGTGAACCTGATTCAATAGGTTCCCCACAAAATGATGTTCCTCCTCCTAACAATGGTCAGGAGGTGGTGTATCAGAACCTCCACTCCATGGTTCACAACCCTAGTTCTGATACCCACGAACACGAAGTGTTCAATGAGGGAACACAAACACACAATAAGGGTGGATGTTCTGATCGTGATCACGATCAAGGCTAAGACCACCAAAGAGAAGGTAGAAAACATCGTCATGGTGATGGTTCTCCTTCTTCTTAACCTTCATCATCACCTTCATCCTCTCCTTCAATGTCTGGACGTAGTCATAGGGAAACCAATCGTGAGGATAAAGGAAAATAGAGTGAAAAACATTGACGAGACAGTCAGGAACAAGGATGAGGGTACTCTAAGGAATCAAGGCATAGAAGAAGGGAGATTAGGGAACTGCATGAACACCATAGATGCTATGAACGAGATGATCATGAAGAACCCCTACTCACAACTACAAGCATGCTAGATATAACAGAGGCTGTAAGAGTTCCAACAAGGCACCAAAAGGATAGTAGGATCAAGAGATTAGACATGAACAACATCCCACAATTTCAAGGGGGATACAATGCTAATCCTCAAAATCATTTACAAGCATTTCACGATGCATGTGCCTTGCAAAACATAGAAAACAAATGGCAAAAACTGCAGTTGTTCCCAAGGACACTAGTGAAAGAAGCTAAAAGCTGGTATCGGTTCTTAGAACCGGAATCCATTTGGAGGTAGAGTACAATGTTAGAACTGTTTAATGATAAGTACCAAACGTACTCCTGAGTGTCTAACCTATGGAAGAAAATCCAAGGATGGAAGCAAGGAATTCATGAACCCTTGGATGCTACCATGGGCTACTATTATGCACTGTTACATCATTGCCCTTCCCATGGTTATTCGTAGTAGGATCAACTACGCCATCTCATGGATGCACTTAGGCATGAAACAAGAAGAACCCTTGGGACATATGCCCAAGGAAGGTTATCAGAGCTTAGGTCTCATCAAATTCACAAATTGCTAGAACAAGTAGCCAAAGAAGAAGGTGAGCTATGAAAGAGAGAAAGTGCGAAGGAATACAACCGAGATCCTTCCCTCCAAAAAAGGGGAGTGAGATTTTGTGAGGAAAAAGAAGAGTCACCACTTGAAGAGATGGTGAATAGGAAAACTTTGCCTCTCCAAAAGTTAACAATAGAAGTATTGGCAAAGGTAGACCAAATGTGGGACTCCATGGATAGTAGGTTTGAAACTATTCTTAAAATTGTAGAGAGTCTAGGGAGTGAGGTAGTGACCATGACAAAAGAAAAAGAGAGAAGTGGACAATGCATGTAACAGGGGTAAGGGCAAAATGGCCATCATAGAAGAGGTTGTGGATTCAGACACGGACAATGACGATGGATGTGAGATATGCCAATATGACCATCCTAAGGGATGTTGCCTAGTCCAACCAGCCTTATCCCCAAGGTAACCCAAGGCAGTTCCACCAACCTTCAACATATTATCCAAGTGGAACTCCACCACAACCCGTTGAGCAACATCAATAGTGGTAATACCCACAATCATGGGGGATGCCACCACCAAGGCAACAATAACCCTATTGGCAACTGGACCCATATGGCTACTATGTGTAGCATCCAATCTCTCCATGTGACTTTGTTAGTCACGTTACACCACAACATCACTACCAAGCTCAGGAGTATTATAGAACTCCTTCTCCTAGGGGAGATAACCCACAAACATAACATCCTTCAAATCCATCCGCAGCACTCACACCGATAGCTCCGTTACCACCTGCTCCAGCAATTCAAGGGGAACTCCCTACTCAACCGCAGTAATGCAATGCCACAAGGGCTATGAATCTTCAACCCACTGTTGGTGCTGACAACCGTATGAAGAAAAGACCTTTCTTCAGAACCAAAAATCCAATCAAGCCCTCATAACCACAAGCGGTTGAACCTATGAATGCCTCCCCATCAAATAAGGCTTCAGAACTCGCTTCAAACCAAGCACTGAGCTCAAAGCATACAATTATGTTAACACATGTCGTTACTAACTGGATTAAGGTTGGCCACCTTCCCAGGAAATTATCTGATCCTGGAACCCCTCTAATCTATCTCCAAATCATTGGGAATGAGCCATGCAAAGCTCTTCTGGACTTAGGTTCCGGAGTCAACTTAATATCATAAGAGATGTACAAAGCCTGGAACCTGCCTCCATTAAGGAAGAGCAATATTCGCCTAGAGCTGGCCAACCAATCCCTCACTATTCCCTTGGGACTAGTAGAAGACATCATTACCACTGTGTGTGGGTGGTCGTACCCAGCTGATTTCCTAGTGATACAAGTGAGCAATGATAAAGGGGACTTCCCAATAATAATGGGAAGGGCATGGCTAAGTACTATAGATGCATGCCTAGGAATCCGCAATCTTTCCCTAGAAATATCCAGGAAGAACACTTTTGGAAAGATTGAGAAGAAGAAGGTTCCATGCATCGCATACAGTGATATAGGGTGCAATTGCATGCAGAGATCATGGATTGTGCAAAGTTTAGCATTGCCTGCATGCAACCAGTATGCACAAGACATTAATATACAAAAGTGCCTGTATGCAGTAGCCACATGACAAGAAGACACCCAGTGGGTGTTGGCTGATCAAGAGAGCAACTCATTAACATGCATGGAACTAACTGAGGGAGTGACTAGTGCTTACATCGAAAGCATAGATACACTAGAGCAAGTCCGCTGCCAACTTCCAAGCCTTAACCTTGAAAACATCAACTAGGGGAAGTTGGAAATTCCTGAAAAATTTAAACAAGAGCACCTAGATTTGAAACCATTGCCCAATAGTCTGGAATATATGACCCTCGAAAATGGCAAACCGGTAATCATCAATGCAAGACTTGCTTCCAAACAAAAAGAAAGACTGCTGAAAGTAATAAACAAGTGGTCAAAATCCTTTGCCTGGTCATATCCTGAATTAACTAAAATAGATCCTAGGATATGCCAACATAGGATTTACACTAACCCCTTCCTAAAACCTCGAAAACAACCACAGAGGCAATTGAACCCAAAATTGAAGCAAGTAGGGAAAGAAGAAATAGAACATCTTCTTAAGGCTGGGTTCATATATCCCATTGCTGATAGCAAATGGGTTAGCCCTCTGGTGATCATGCCTAAAAAGGGAGGAAAATGGAGGGTGTGCATAGATTTTAGGATGCTGAACATGGTAACATTTAAGGATCACTTTTCGCTGTCATTCGTTGACCAAGTCTTAAACACCATAACAGGGCATTGCTATTATAGTTTTCTGGATGGCTATAGTGGATATAGCCAAATATGGATAGCCCCAAAAGACCAAGCCAAGACAATGTTCCCTAGTCCTTAAGGAATGTTTGCATATAAAAAAATGTCGTTTGGCTTGTGCAATGCTCCTANCAGTCCCTAAGGAATGTTTGCATATAAAAAAATGTCGTTTGGCTTGTGCAATGCTCCTACCACGTTTCAATGCCTAGTTCTAAGCATATTCCAACAGCAGATAGGGAATGGAGTAGAAGTCTTTATGGATGAATTCTCCACCTATGGAATAAGTTTTGATCAAGCCTCGGACCGATTAGAGCAAGTGCTGAAAAGATGTGTAGAAACTAATTTAAGGCTCAACTGGCAAAAAAGCCATTTAATGGTCCAAGAAGGTGTAGTACTTGGGCATAAATTTTCACATGCAGGAATAGATGTAGACCCAAATAAAATTAGGGTCATCCAAGGAATCACCTGGAAACCGAAAATTGTTAAAGACCTTTGGTCATTCCTTGGACACACTGGCTACTATAGAAGATTCATTGAGAACTTCTCCAAGATTGCCAAACCATTGGTAGAGCTAACAAAGAAGGACATACCATTCGAGTGGACCAGGGAATGTGAACGAGCATTCCAAACTCTAAAAAAAAATCTTGTAGAAACTCCCATTCTACAAGCTCCTGACTAGTCCAGCTTGTTCCATATAATGACTCATGTGTCCAATTATACTTTAGGAACCGTACTTACACAGTTAGATGACCAAAAATGTCCTTACTACATACACTATGCAAGTAGGAGTATCCTCGGTGCACAACTTAACTACACAACTATAGAAAAAGAGTTAATGGTTGTAGTGTTTGCACTGGATAATTTTAGGCACTATGTGTTAGGTTACAAAGTGTTCATCCACACGGATCATAGTGCAATCTGGTTCCTCATGAACAAGCCAACAATTAGCCCTCGTATTATACAATGGTTAGTAATCCTACAGTAGTTTGATCTAACGATGGTCGATCGAAAAGGTACCAAGAACGTAGTTGTAGATCATTTATCTCGGTTGTGTTGGGACAACAAAGAGGATGAATATGTAATGTCTGATCATTTTTGTAATGAAGCCCTCTTTGCCAATGTAGTGAATAACCAACTCGCGGAGATGAACTGGTATAGTAGCATTCTCACCTATCTCCTTACCCAAAAAACATCATAGGAGCTGGACTTTAGGAAGAAACAACTGTTTCTTCACAAAGCCAAGTACTTCATGGAGATCAACAGATAACTTTAGAAAGTGTATCCTGATGGCTTGGTTTGATAGTGCATGCCCGAGGTAGACCAACTAAGAGTTCTCCAAGATGCTCATGAGGGCCCTTGTGGGGGTCACTATGCGGGGAGATGAATGGCTATTAAGATCCTTCTTGTAGGATATTACTGCCCAACATTATTTCAGGATGCCCATCAATTTGTCCAATCTTGTGAGCACTATCAACGTGATGGGGGAGTGACTACTTGAACGGAGGGTCCGTAACAATGGATTCAACCATTAGAACCCTTCGACATTTGGGGAATAGACTTTATGGGGCCCATTACACTAATGTCCAATGGAAAAGCTTACATTGTAGTTGTCATAGACTATCTAAAGAAATGGGTTGAAGCAGCTGCTATTACAACCTACACATCATCTACAGCTACACAATTTGTGCAACAACAAATCGTAAATAGGTTTGGTGTGCCGCATGCACTTATTTTAGATAATGGAACACACTTCACAAGTGCAACTTTTTGAAAGCTAATGCAACACTTAGGGGTTAAACATAAATTAACTACGCCTTATCACCCCCAAGCTAATGGACAAGCTAAGGTCACCAATATGGAGATCACTAAAAGATTAACTAGGACAATTAGCAAGTATAGGCAAGACTGGAGCACTAAATTGAATGATGCTCTTTGGGCATACCGCTCCACCTGAAAACTCCCTATAGGCTACTCTCCCTATGAGTTAGTGTACGGAAATCTTCCAACACTTTCAATTCAAATTGAGCTCCATACACTATCCATGGCTTGTGACCTCCACCTCGATCTTGATCTAGCACAAAAACAAAGGTTGACAACTTTACATGTGCTAGATGAAAACCAATTAGCTGCCTTGTCATCAAATGAGTTGCACAAGGCATATAACAAGCAATGTCATGACTTGAAGATTCGAAAGGTTAAGTATCAACCAAAAGATAAGGTTTTCTACTGGAACCCCACACATGTGCCACAATGCACAAAATTTCAAACACTGTGGAAAGGACCTTACATTATTCATACAACCTTTACTTCAGGGGCCATGACCATATACAAACCTGAGAGCCCTGACAAGAGATTGTTAGTCAATGTGCACAGACCAAACGTTTCCATGAATTTAGAATGGCTAGTGCACATAATACCTCTAAGAAGGGAGAACCTTCCTCATTATTTCGGATCTCCTCCTTCCAACTCAGTCATGGGGGAGATGGTCATCTCTACTAATCAATTAAGACCCTCAATTCCTTTTTAAGTTTTTTTTTACACATTTTTGTTTTACAAATTTCTTTAACTTTTCTTTTTTTTGTTTTACAACATCATTTATGCTTTTTCATTTCTTTGTGTGACTATTTGGTTTTTTTTGTTTTTGTTCTTATTTTTTCTTTTATTTGTTGTTTTTGTTTTGTTAGATTCGTCACCTAATAAGTGCTCTTAATGGTGGTATGAACTATATTCTATGGATTGCTAATGTTTGATTTTTACCTTTGAGTTATAATGTTGATACCAAGGTATGGTTCTTTTGATATAACAGGCAAGGAGTCCATGTCATCCATGCATCCATGAATTTCTATGGTCTATCTTGGCTTGGAATTGTACAGTCCCTTTCTTTAATAATAAAACTATTAACAAATTGGTGATTGGGCATATCTCAAACTAAGGAAGGACTCAAGGACTAAAAAGGGTGTGACTTCAAATGGATTTGATGCATTTGTGCTGGCTATTCTCTTCGGTGCTTGGATGTTTTCTTATTGAGTTTTCCTTATCATTTTGATGTTGCTCCATTATTGGGAAGCTAAGCCAATAAAAATAAGTCTTTGCATGGTGTGGTTCTCATGCAAAAAAAAAAGGGTGAGAACTCAAAGCACACCCCTTATACAAAATAATCATCTAGGCTACAAGCATTGGTTATGGAACTAAACAAACATGTTCCCTCTAACTAAGGTCCTCTCTAGCTTCCTACTTTTCCCTTTCTCGTTTCCTCGAAATGGTGGTGACTCTTTAGTGGAAGCATTCTTGTTACTTCAAGTGGATGAATTGGCCAAGTGTATTAATGCGAAGTCACTAAATGTGGATTGTTTGAGGCTAGTTTTGGAATGGGATCTACTCAATCACATTAACCATACATACACAAGGGGCTGTACACCACCTTATTCTTGGGACTCCATTCCATTCTCTTCTTCCCATCATTCTTTCTCCATTTTCCACCTCATTGTCGGTTGTATCAGTAGTTTATATCTTGGTTGATGCATTGTTTTCTTTTTGGTAAATTCTTGTGGTTAAGACTTTAACTCTTGCTTCCGAATGACATTTCTAGAGCCTACAGACTCTTTCAATGTGGGATTGTCAGAACATTAAGGGCATGAGCCTACTTTGGGGAGGACCCACTAGCATGCCTATTTGGTGCATCAGTTAACTTCTTAAACATTTCTGCAATCAACATTTTTTTTTTCATTACCATCTTTGACATCCATTTTATCGGCGTTGTTGTTGTTTCATTTTCTCCATCTTTCTTATTCCTTATCTTTTTCCATTTAATCACTACTGCAGGATTGCTCTTAGTCATGGGGGCCATGGTCCAATTGTTTCAATTTTCCTAACCCCTACACCTTGGGTAGTCACCAGTGTTATATCTCTAGAATCTATATTAGCCATATCACAACTCAACCAATGGACCTTACACCGAGGCAAGGTATCAACCATATTGTGATTTACTTATCCTTGCTAATATGTGATTGTGTTGTGTGTGCAGATGAAAATCATACAGCAATGGACTAGACCCAAAGGAAACACTCAGGATGGACTGGTGCTGGAATAGTTGAGCAAGGAACAAGATTGATAGCATGGTTATGGATGCACAACGGAAGGCGCAATCCTAGCATCGGCAGCAATACGTCTTCTTCTTTTCTCTCTCTCTCTCTCTCTTCTTTCTTAGTTTCCAAATAAGGCTAGATGTCATTTGTGTATAGTGTTCATTCTTGTAGTCATGAACACTAATATTGTCATGTATTATAATGATTGATCCGTTCACCCATCATCCCATTCATCATTAGTTTTCATTCAAGTCAATAATTCCATACCTTCCCAATATTTTATAAGGAACTCGAGGATGAGTTTTCATTCAGTCATGGGGGTATGATGAGCTGCGATATCGTGTATGCAATATCGCATCCGCCACACGATATCGCATACACGATATTGCGTCCTACCTCATCTTCTATAAATAAGAGGTAGCGCCCTTTGTTCCAGGGAGTAAGACTTAGACCCTTAGCCAAACTCTTGTAGTTTTATTAGTCCAGAGTTAGAATAATTTCTATGTACCCATAGTAGGAGTCATAGAGTGAACATATCTTTATTTGAGCAATTTGTACCTAAGCACACTTTTGTGTACAACAATAAAGATGAACTTTATAATAAACCTTGCAGCATACAAATTAAGCTAATTAGTAATTAATTATTGTTGAATGTTTAATGCTTTCCTAGTTAATTAATCTCCCTCTCAACCTTCAACTCTCTTAGTTAAGTACACTCAGTACGACCACTTCGATCATGCGTGTAGCACTTGGTAACCCAATAACGATTAGCGTTTGGTAATCCCAGCAGCGTTGCACTAGTTCAGGATGTGTACAAGAAGAGGGAATGAATACTGGTGTTAGGAACATTTAGAACTTAGTTAATGAATAGTTAATGTAAATTAGTCACTTAGTTCTCTCTTCCTTTCCTTTATTAGCATAAGACATAAGAAATATAAAAGCTATAAAAATCATATACATTAGGCTTACTTAACCATACAACTGTGACAATACAAGTAAGTTTGGGAAGACAATGATTGATTAACCCTGAGTGTTCCATTAAGGCACATAAGCACTTAGTCCTTGGAGTTTGACCGAATTGCGCGTGAAATACTCGTATTCGTATGGTTGAGTGTAGGGGTACCTCGCCACTCATCATTGGGTGATGAACAAAATAAAGGAAACACACAAAGAAATGGTCCCCCCCTATGAACGATGGTGTAAAAAAAATAAGAAAAATTAAAGAAATGTGCAAAACAAAAATGTGTAAAATAAAAACTTATAAAGAACTGAGGGCCTTCAATCATTAGTAGAGGTGGCCATCTCCCCCATGACTAAGTTGGAAGGAGGAGACTCAAAATAATGAGCAAGGTTGCCCACCTACAGAGGTAGCATATGTTTTGGCTGTCCTAATCTCATGGAAAGGTTTTGTTTGTTGCATGTTGACTAACAGTCTCTTATCTGGGCTGTCAGTTTTATATATGGTCATGGCTCCCGAAGAAAAAGTTGCATAGATAATGTAAGGTCCTTCCCACAGTGTTTGAAATTTGGTACGTTGTGACACATGTATGAGGTTCCAATAGAGAACCTTATCTCCTGGTTGATACTTAACTTTCCTAATTTTCAAGTCATGACATTGTTTATTAAATGCCTTGTGCAACTCATTAGATGATAAGGCAGCTAGTCAATTCTCATCTAGCAAATTAAGAGTCATCAACCTTTGTTTTTATGCTAGATCAAAGTCGAGGTTGAGGTCACATGCCATGGCTAGCGTATAGAGCTTAGTTTGGATAAGGAGCATTGGAAGTTTTTCATACACTAACTCGTAGGGAGAGTAACCTATAGAGAGTTTCCATGTGGAGTGGTATGCCCAAAGAGCATCATTCAATTTAGTGCTCCAGTCTCGCCTATACTTGCTAATGGTCCTGGTCAGTATCTTAGTAATCTCCCTGTTGGTGACCTCAGCTTGACCATTTGCTTGGGGGTGGTATGGTGTAGTCAATTTTTGCTCAACCCCTAAGCGTTGCATTAACTTTCGAAAAGTTGCACCTGTAAAGTGTGTACGATTATCTAAGATAAGTGCACACAGCACACCAAACCTGTTGATGACTTGTTGTTGAAAAAATCGTGTAGTTGTAGATGATGTGCAATCTTTGATGGCAACTGCTTCAACCCATTTTGTTAAGTAGTCTATGGCAACTACGATGTAAGCTTTTTCATTGGACATTGGTGTAATGTGCCCCATAAAATCGATTCCCCAAATGTCGAAGGGTTCTAATGGTTGAATCCATTATTGCTGATCCTCCATTCTACCAGTCATTCCCCCATCACGTTGACAGCACTCACAAGATTGGATGAATTGATGGGTGTCCCAGAACAAGGTAGGCCAATAATATCCTACGAGTAGGATCTTGATGGCCATTTGTCTCCCAGCATAATGACCCCCACAAGGGCCCTCATGAGCATCTTGGAGAACTCTCAATTGATCTCTATCGGGAACACACCAATGAACCAAGCCATCGGGACATACTTTGTAAAGTTGTCCATTAATCTCCATAAAGTACTTGGCTCTATGAAGAAATTGTTGTTTCTCCTTAAGGTCTAGCTCTTGTGGTGTTTGTTGGGTAAGGAAATAGGTAAGAATGCTACTGTACCAATTTGTCTCTATGGGTGATTGGTTAGTCACTACATCGGCAAAGAGGAATTCATCAAGGAAGTGATTAGAAATGGGATACTCATCCTCTTTGTTGTCCTAGCACAATCAAGATAAATGATCAGCAACTATGTTCTCGGTGCCTTTATGATCGATCATTGTTAGATCGAACTCTTGTAGGATTACCAACTATTGTATAATACGGGGGCTTACCATTGGCTTATTCATGAGGAATTGGATGGCACTGTAATCTGTGTGTATGAATACTTTGTACCCCAATACATAGTGCCTAAATTTCTCTAGTGCAAACACTACAGCCATTAATTATTTTTCTGTAGTAGTGTAGTTATGTTGTGCACTAGCTATACTTCTACTTGCACAGTGGATGTAATACGGACATTTCTAGTCATCTAACTACGTAAGTATGACTCCTAAGGCATAGTTGGATGCATCAGTCATGACATGGAACAGTCTGGACTAGTCAGGAACTTGTAGAATGGGTGTTTCTACCAGCTTTTGTTTTAGAGTTTGGAAAGCAAGTTCGCATTCTCTGGTCCACTCGAAGGGTACATCCTTTTTCCTTAGCTCTACCAATGGTTTGGCAATCTTTGAAAAGTTCTTTATGAATCTCCTATAGTAGCCAGTGTGTCCAAGGAATGACTGGATGTCTTTGACAGTTTTTGATTCATGGATGATTCCTTGGATGACTTTGATTTTCTCAGGGTCTACCTCTATCCCTACACGTGAAATTTTATGCCCAAGTACTATGCCTTCTTGGACCATCAAGTGTTGCCAATTGAACCTTAGATTAGTTTCTACACATCTTTTTAGCACTTGCTCCAATTGGTCCAAGGCTTGATCAAAATTTTCTCTATAGGTGGAGAAGTCATCCATAAAGACTTCCACACCATTTCCTATCTGCTACTAGAATATGCTTAGAACTAAGCATTGAAATGTGGTAGGGGCATTGCACAAGCCAAAAGGAATTTGTTTGTATGCAAACGTTCCCCAAGAACTGGTGAACGTAGTTTTGGCTTGGTCTTTTGGGGCTATTTGTATTTGGTTGTATCCACTATAGCCATCCAAAAAACTATAATAGCGATGCCCTGCGATTGTGTCCAAGACTTGGTCAACAAATGGCAATCGAAAGTGATCCTTGAATGTTGCCATGTTTAGCACCTAAAATCTATACACACCCTCTAGTTTCCTCCCTTTTAGGCATGATTATTAAGGGGCTAACCCATTCACTATTAGCAATGGGATATATGAACCTAGCCTTTAGAAGTTGTTCAATTTCTTCTTTTACTACTTGCTTCAACTTTGGGTTCAATTACCTCTGTGGTTATTTCCAAGGCTTCATGGAGGAGTCAATGTAAATCCTATGCTGGCATATCCTAGGATCTATTCTAGTTAATTTCAGATATGACCAGGCAAAGGCTTTTGACCATTTGTTTATTACCTTTAGCAGACTCTCTTTTTGTTGTGGAGCAAGTCTTGCGTTGATGATTATTGGTTTTCCATTCTTAAGGAACGTGTATTCCATACTGGTGGGCAATGGCTTTAGCTCTAGGAGCTCTTGTTTAAATTTCTTAGGAATTTCCAACTTCCCCCAGTTGATGTTTTCTAAGTTAGGACTAGAAAGTTGGCCGTGGACTTGCTCTAATGCATCTATGCTATCTATGTAAGCACAAGTCCTCAGTTAGTTCCATGCATAGAAGTGAGCTACTTTCTTGATCAGCTATCAGCCATTGAGTGTCTTCTTATCATGTGGCTGCTGCATACAGGCACCTTTGTATGTTGATCATTTTTGCACGTTGATTGCATGCAGGCAATGTTAAACTTTGCACAACCCATGATCTCTGCACGCAGTTGCACCCTATGTCACTGTATGCGTTGCATGGAACCTTCTTCTTCTCGATCTTTCCGAAAGTGTTTTCCTTAGATATTTCTAAGGAAAGATTACGGATACCTAGGCGTGCATTGATAGTGCTTAGCCATGCCCTTCCCATTATGATTGGGAAGTTCCCCTTACTGTTGTTCACTTGGATCCTTAGGAAGTCAACCGGATATGACCATCCACAAATAGTGGTAACAATGTCCTCCACTAATCCCAAGGGAACAGTGATGGACTGGTTAGCCAATTCTAAACAAATGTTGCTCTTTTTTAATGGAGGCAGGTTCCAAGCCTTATACACTTCTTGAGATATTAGGTTGACACCGGAACCTGAATCCAAAAGAGCTTTGCATGGCTCATTCCCAATGATTTGTAGATATATTAGGGGACTCCCAAGATTAGAGAATTTCTTGGAAAGGTGGCCAACCTTGATCCAATCAATAACGGCATGTGTGAACATTACTGTATGTGTTGAATGTGGTGTTAAGTTTGAAGGGGGCTCTAAAGCTTTACTTGATATGGAGGTGTCCAAAGACTTAGCTGCTTGGGGTTGCAAAGGCTTGGTTGGACTATTGGTTCTAAAGAAAGATCTTTTCTTCATATGGTTGTTAGAACCAATAGTAGGTTGAGGATTAATAGCCCTTGTGGCATTGTGTTGTTATGGCTGAGCAGAGAGTTCACCTTGCATTATTGGAGCAAGTGGTAATGGAGCTATTGGTGGGAGAGACGTGGCCGGATTGGAAGGATGGTATACTTGTAGAATGTCACCCCTAGGAGAGGAATTCCTATAGTACTCGCAAGTTTGGTAGTGATGATGGGGGGTAATGTGACCAATAAAGTCACGTGGAGAGATTGGATGTTGCACGTAATATCCATATGGATCAGATTGCTGGTAAGGATATTGTTGCCTTGGTGGTGGCATTCCCCATGATTTTGGGTGTTTCCACTGCTGATGTTGCTCAATTGGTTGTGGTGGAGTTCCACTTAGATAATACGTTAAAGGTTGGTGGAACTACCTTGGATTACCTTGGGGATAAGGTAACTACCGAGATGTTTGCCGTTTTTTTAAATATGGATTAAATGCATACACCCTAGACTCTTGCAGATGTAAGATCATAGGGCAACATCCCTTAGGATGGTCGTATTGACAGATCTCATATTCACTATCATCATTTGTATCTGAGTCCACAACTTCTTCAATAATAGCAACTTTACCCTTACCCTTATTACATGCATTTTCTGCTTCTCTCTTTTTCCTTTTATCATAATCACTACCTTGCTCTCTAGACTCCTCTACTACTTTAAGCACAGTTTGAAACCTACTATCCAGGGGGTCCCACGTTTGGTCTACCTTTTCTGATACTTCTAATGCTAACTATTGTATAGGCAAGGTTTTCCTATTCACCATCTCTTCGAGTGGTGACTCTTCCTCATCCTCACAAAATCTTACTCGCTTCTTTTGGAGGGAAGGATCTTGGTTATATTTTTCCGCACTCTCTCTTTTTCGTAGCTCACCTTCTTCCTTAGCTACTTGCTCCAGTAGCCTATGAATTTGATGGAACCTAAGCTCAAATAACCTCCCTTGGGCATAAGTCCCAAGGGTTTTTCTCATTTCATGCCTAAGCCCGTCTACGAGATGACGTAGTTGATCCTGTTGCGAATAACCATGGCCAAGACAATGACGTAGTAGTGCATAATAGTGGCCCATGGCAACATCCAAGGGTTCATGACTTCCTTGTTTCCATCCTTGGATTTGCTTTTGCAGGTTAGACACCCAGGAGTACGTTTGGTACTTATCATCGAACAATTCTAACATAGTACTCCACCTACAAATGGATTTCGGTTCTAAGGACTAGTACCAGCTTTCAGCTTCTTTTATTAGTGTCCGTGGGAAAAACTTAAGTTTTTGCCACTCGTTTTCTAGTTTTTGCCACATGTTTTCTATGTTTTACAAGGCACACGCATCATGAAATGCTTGTAAATGATTTTGAGGATCAACGTTATATCCCCTTTCAAATCATGGGATGTTATTCATGTCTAACCTCTTGATCCTACTATCTTTTTGGTGCCTTGTTGGAACTCTCATTACCTCAGTAATATCTAGCATGCTTCGAGTGACGAGTAGGGGTTCATCATGATTGTCTCATTCATAGAATCTATGGTGCCTACACGGTTCCCTACTCTCCCTTCTTCTATGGTATGATTCCCTAGAGTGCCCTCGTCCTCTATCTTAGTTGTCTCGTCTGTGACTTCCACTTTGTTTGCCCTTATTCTCACAATCTGTTTCTCTATGGCTATGTCTTGACATGGAAGGAGAGGATGAAGGAGATGATGAAGGTGAAGAAGAAGGAGAACCACCACCATAACAGTGTCTACTACCTTCTCTTCGGTGGTCTTTGCCTCAATCGCGATTGCGATCAGGATGCCCACCTTTGTCATGTGTCTTTGTTCCTTTTTTGGATGTTTTGTGTCCATTGGTATCAACACCTGGGTTGTGAATAGTAGAATGAAGGTTTTGATACACAACCCCTTGGCCAAAGTCAAGGGGAGGAACATCGTTATGTGGGTAACTACCTGAGGTAGGTTCATCACCCTCAATTTCGCTTAAAACATGGGGGGCAATCTTAGACCATTTTCCCTTCAAGGATTTATGGTGTCTCTCCTGTTGCAAATCCCTTTGATGTTGCACTTCCGTGGGATGATAGTCTCTCGAATCATAGTCCTATGTAATGTACTCTACATGTAAGTGTTGCATGCCTATTCATGTAAGAGCACGAAGAAGCATACTTGGGACTGAACAGTCGAGAGGTAACACTATGTTACCTTCCAAGTCACGCCAATGTAGCTGTTCATCTTAGTGGAGAATAAAGGTGAATTTAGTTACACATTCATCAGGATGAATATATACCACATGAAACTATTGAGGGATTGGTGGATCAACGTCATGTGTTTCCTACCGTCGATTGCTTCTTATGTTAGTCCTAGGTGGTGAAGTGCTTTTGTGCGAAGAAGGAGATATCTTGTCTTGTTTAGTGTGCAATGTACTATTATCTTTTTTCTTAAGCAACCCTAAGGATTCGTTCTAACGATGTAAATGATTTCCTAAGTTCTACTTAGTGCATAAACAACCAAGTCCTCGGCAACGGTGCCAATGATGAGCGATGAGGTACCCCTATGCTCAACCATACAAATATGAGCGTTTCACGCACGATCCCATCGAATTCCAAGGACTAAGTGCCTATGCACCTCTATGGAACAATAACGGGTTGATTAATCGTTGTCTTCCCAAACTTACTTGTATGTCAGGGTTGTATGGTTAAGTAAGCTTGAGGCATATGATTTTTATGGCTTTTATGTGTTTTATATCCTGCACTAATAAGGAGGGGAGAGAGAAATGACTAAGTAACTAATCTAATTTAACTATTCATTAACTAAGTTCTAAGTACTCCTAACACCAGTATCCGTTCCCACTTGCAGTACACATCCTGAACCGGTGCAACGCTACTGGGATCACCAAACATTAATCGTTACTAGGTTACCAAGCGCTACATGCATGCTCGAAGAGGTCGTACTGAGTGTATTTAACTAAGAGAGTTGTAAGGTGAGAGAAATCATTAATTAACTAGGAAAGCATTAAATAATAATTAACACTAATTAATCTATTCTGCATGCTACAAGGTTTATCATAAAGTTCATTTTTATTGTTGTACACAAAGTGTGCTCAACTACACAATGCTCGAATAAAGATCCGTTCACTCTATGGCTCCTACTGCAGCCACATAGAAATAATTCTAACTTTGGAGGGAAAAAATGGCAAGATTTTGGCTAAGGGACTAACTTCTAACTATTGAAACCAAGGGTGCTGCCTCTTATTTATAGGCAAGGAGACGGGCCACAATATCGGGTATCTGACATCGCATGGCTAATCCAATATTGCGTACGCGATATCGTAATTCATCAGATACCATCTACAAGCCAATAGTTAATCATAAAATATTAAAATATGATTTTAAAATAATTATAAATAAAATGCGTATCATGATATAAGCAGCTCACATTTCATCAATTATCTCCAAAATTGTTTATGCTCTAGTTTATTTTCTTTCAAAAAAAATAGAATGGCTAACTTTGCTCTATCCATAGCCTCATAGATATAAGCCATTGGGGGTTTATCTCCATTCACAATTCAAAGAACCTTCACCAATGGCCTAACAACCTAATCATGCACAATAACTTAGAGTAAAAATAAAAAGTTAAATACATGAAAATAAAAAATATTCAATAAAAATTTTGAAAAATATAACTCTGTTGTAACATTTGCCTCGTACTAAAATTTTCCTAGTGCTTCAACTATGTCATAAACAATAAAAGTTACAACATTTTCCTCATTCAATTTTTGAAAGACTTTGAAAGTTTTATCAAATCTCCATGTTGAGCAATCAAATGTACTCATCAAAGCACATCTATGTTCAATTATGCTTTCCAATAATATGAAATTAGTAGCAAAATGAGTTGTCCCCAGTCGCAATATTTCTTTTCCATTTGAGAACTTGAGAAGGAGATCATTAAAAGGTGATGACCATAAATAAATTTTGATACAAATTTTGCTTTTGGTATCACTTGAAATTTATTAAAAAGCATAATAATATTTAAAACATGTAAAATACATCTAACAACAAATTAAACAATTACAGAAACCAAATATTTACCTTAGACACCCATGGCAATTTAGTAACCAATTCTTCTAACAAAAGATCAATGCAATGTGCAGCGCATGACGTCTAGTAAATGTGTTTATATTTACTCATCAATAGCACTCATGTTTATATTATCAATGATAACCTAAAGAAAATAAAGGTTTTAAATTAAATAATAGAAATGTATACCAATACAAATAACCTCTTCTATAGCATTTTTTGAAACCTCATACAAATATTTATGGTTCTTTACTTTTCCAAATGCATTGATAGACTTCAAAAATATTGTACCATTTGTTGATCCCAACATGATATTCAAAAGAGTCCTATTTCTTCAATCTGTCCAACCATCACACATAATGCTACAACCTAACTTATCCCAAGCTTGCTTTTTCTCTTCCATCATTGTAGCAATATCATCTTTGCATTCTTGTAACAAGGATGTCCTCATGCGATGATATGAAGGTGAACTATAGTTTCTAGGTTCACACTCTACAATCATCTCACATGCACATTGAAACAAAGAACTGTTAAATATATGCAATGGCAACCCATGAGTATAAAACACCTCCAAGCAATAAGTACAATCCCAATTAGTGTAGTACCATATAAAAAACCAATTTTCTTATAGAGTAAAGAAAACTAAATTTTTAGTTAACAAATT
The DNA here is from genome assembly GCA_015680685.1 of Gnetum montanum. Taxonomy (NCBI): domain Eukaryota; kingdom Viridiplantae; phylum Streptophyta; class Gnetopsida; order Gnetales; family Gnetaceae; genus Gnetum; species Gnetum montanum. Next base: position 212,612 of record MNCI01033153.1, read on the forward strand.
TTTAATTTCTATAAAAATAATTTAAACATTAAAATTTTCTAAGATACTTGCGCCCACACTTTTTGTGTTTGTTTAACACAATCTTGATTCACTTTAAAGTTGGCATAAATAGTTTGTTGTGCACCAAGGCCTGTGCATGATGGAGTAACGTCAACAAGTTGTCCATGTGTTGGTTGATAGCTAGAAGAATCAATGGTAGGTTGAATAGGGGTAGAGAAAGAAATAGGACAAATGGTGTTTTCTTTTTATATTAAAGGAGAAGTAACAACATCATCATTAGAAGCGCCACTATTACTAAGACCTGGCAAACATTCAGATGCATCCATAGTTCTACCTCTCACACGACTCATACCAAAAACATGTCCAATATGAGATCCTTGTCCACTTGCCTTTTGAATTTGCCGCTCCACAAGCAAAATTTTAAGAGTAACCTATTTTTATTTCTTGGTTTCCCTTTGCATTAGATAAGTTTTTATTTGTTCTTCAACTTGAAAAGGCACATTTGGACAAATAACAATATCATGCCTTGGCATCTTTGCAAGATGATATTTCATCCTATTCACCCCACAATCAGTTTTTTTACCACAATATTTGCATAAAATTTTAATTGAAACCTTTTTCATAGGATCTTGAAAATCAACATGTTCCCAAATAGGATCTATTTGACAAGCCATTTATTAAAAAATGAAAATAAACAGTGTTAAAATTTTAGAAATGCTTCTGTCAATGATATGCACAACACCAAGATATCCTTGAATACTTTGAAGATATTTCATCCTTCTGTATACATCCTCATCATCTGCACAAGGAAAAAATAAACCATCTCATAAATCACATAATTTGATGCTACTTTATTTAAGTAGTTTATTACATCCCGTAAATGAAATGCTATGGGAATCTCTTGAATTGATTTGCATTTCACCATTTGGTTTTAGAGGATTTTTTTTATGTTTCGGTGTAAAGTTTGAACCCTTGAATCTATTCAATAGATTCTAAATTTAGGAATTAATGATTTTTCTTCTGAGCAATTTTTACATCCGAGTTTAAATTCCAAGATACATAACTATTAGCAATTCTTTTTATATTACAGTGTAAGCTTTAATGTTTCCTTGTGATAACCATTTCACATTTTCGAACCTGAAAGAGCAACTATTTCCACATAAAAATAAACCCCACCCTTAAGGCACCACAAATCAATGCCACTGCAAATCTTGGATTAACTAAGAAAATGTGATTATGATAATGAAAACATCACAGCTAATTTCAAAGATAAGTACAACTCAAGTATCCTCTCTCTAACACATACATATGTAAAAACTAAAAACCCAGAAAGGACTCTAACACATACCTATATAAAAGCAGAGAAAACACCCAAAACATGATGCAGGGAAATCCTGTAAGGCTGACAGAAGACGGAAGCAACTTGGATGCCATGGCTTTCACCATATTCCAAAGCTGTGCACTCTGCTACGGTTTTGAAAATGAAATATAAATGCCAGTCACGCTGCACAGAAATTTGTCTCCAGAGTTACCCGGACACAATACTGTCCAAAAAATTTGTAGATACATCATGAACAACAAATTACAAATATACCCACTTTTTTATACTGGATGAAAGTGCAACATCTTTATACAGAACAAACTTAAAATATTTTAATAAAATAATATCACGGGTGGAAAAGGTAGAACATAAAAATTTCATACCCAACTAAAAAAATGATGTTGATCCTTTCAAGCACAAGTGTAACGTCCTGCTGCTGTCAAGATCAAGTGCAAGGAAAATGGAGAATCCAAATTTTAAAAACATGATAGCATTAACCCTAGGTTTCTGCATTAAATAAAGTGAAACGTTGAAATATGGAGATCCACTTTGTATTCAATTGAAGTGATCCTTAATATTGGTGGTGTTGCTGTTCAATTGAAGTGATCAGTGATATCTTAGGTGTTGCTGTTAAACTCAGTGATATCTTAGGTGTTGCCGTTGAACTCATACCAAAGCTGGCCGCTTTTCATATCGGCAGTTACATCCATTAAAAAAAAAATTAAAATTCATGAATGCCTTCCACATCGGGTAGTTACCTCATGAACCAATTTGTAAAGTCTAAGGCCACTTTGTGGCAGAGAAACACTGAACGCCTCAGTTACATAAAGTCACTGCAAAAATCATGGCCGCTTTAAATCTGTGCAGTCTTTTATTGGAATTGGGATCAAGCGCCTGGTTCGGGCGTAAACGCCACCTATTCAATCACTGGAAAACATGGACAACGTATGAATGTTATGATTAGAACTTTTGGACCATATGTAATTTACGAGAAAGGGAAAAAGTAAAAAACTTTATTTTCCAACGGTAATAGGTGTAAAGTGGATTTTTCCTGTTAATTTCAACAAACATTCTCGCTGAGGACGCTATTCTTATTTTCATTCATTTATAGTTGGAAGAAATCTTAGATTTAAACCTTTTCAGTGCTTGAAGGTATGATTTATTCCTTTTATTATCATGTACATTATCTAAGTAAGCTTTGGTGGATTTCATTGATTCCTGCTACCATTGATTTTGGCCATTGTCTCTTAAATAAGTGAGCATTTTTGTCCACCAGTTCTGTTACTTTTTAAAAAGTTATGAAGAAGTAGCAACCAAGGTAACATCTGATGTTGGGAACTATGAAAAATACCCTGTACCAAATCAAGCTACCTGTCTTGCAACAGAAACAATGATTTTACTCAAAGTTGTTTTTGAAGAATGCTATAATTTAAAGAATATTTGATTGCAATATCTATATCTATGCTTAGAACATGCCTCTAATTAACAGTGCTAGTGCTTGAATTTGAACCAATATCTTCAGGATGCTAGTGCTGCAATTCATTTCTTTATTCAAAAGCCATTACCATAAAAATGGAAGAGAGAAGTGTAAAACTAAATTGTGACGTACTTGGATAAACGTTGATGGCAGCAAGAAAGGCAAAGGCAAGGACATTATCCACACGAAGCATTTGGTAAGCTAATGCCTAAATGCCGTTTTGCTTGAAAATCTTGAGCCTTTTAGTGCCAACTCTAGTAAGACGCATAACAAAACGACACATCTATTCTAGTGTTAAAATGTTGATTATGAATTGCAATTTTTTTCCCAGGGGGAAATAGTGGGAACTGAAATAAGGATGGGCAGCAAAACAGCTATCATAGCACAACAAAAGAAAGTATAAATATCAGTGGTTGGCCCATTTATATAGACTAACTTTTTGTTGAGTGTTTTTGTGTGATCTTTAGGTGCAATTGAATTACATGAAACACAAAATACAATTTGATCATGCTTCCCAATTTCAATGTTGATTTGAGCTCATGGCCTACTGCAAAAATGCTAACACTGTCACTACTACATCTCTTTTGGAAATCACAGCCATTCCAACTCTTATCCCTGAGCTGAATTCTGAAAACATAACATGCCCTATAAATGCTCAATGATATTATCACATCAAAGGATACAAGTCAACCAAAGCTTACATGAACTTCTTCTGCACATATGCAATCATGTCCCCCCTCATAACCATCCAAGTTTGAACAACACAATCTCAAATCTTTTGAATAATAATTGTGTTTACCTGATGCATTGACAAGATAATAATAATTCTATTTCTAACAATATTTGGTTATGGTATTATAAATGTTTTCTACAGTTTAATGTACGCAAATTGGTAAAAACACTAGCACAGAACACACTTTCAAAGAAAAGAAAATTTCTACAATGTTAGGAAACAAAAGTAACCATTTACACCTTATGGAAAACAAATGGTTTCAATGTAACCATTTATGCATTATTAAAAGTTTCAATGTGCTATTGAAAGTTTCAATGTAACTGTTTATGTGTTATGAAAAACAAAGTTTCAAATTTGAAACCAACTAAATTTATTATAATGGTTTTCACAAGAATGATATCATATTTCCCATTTAAACTAGAAGTTAATCCTTAGTAATTAATTTTTTGGCCTATAAAATGTTAAAAAACAAACAGACACCTTAAGATATCAAACTCACAGCAATGTTACAGTTTTTTGGATCCCTAACACAAATACTTAAAGTCTACATACACCATCATTGTTGAGCATTAGTGTGATAGAAAAATCTAAAACACTTTTTGAAACACATTGACGTAGTCCAAACGAGAGCATCAATGGCTAAGGTCAATTTTTGGTTTATTTTTGCATTTTGGTGATTTTGTGCAATTCGATTAGATGCACATTTTACAGCAAAATTTTCTTACATTTGGTATCGGAGCTAGGTTAGGTCTCTGTCTTGATGCTTAGAACTTGTTTGAATGAGGTTTCTATTAACAAGAACTTGTTTGGATGGTTTCTATTAACAAAGTTTTCAACGATAGTTTAAATCCATAAAATTTAATTTTGAACGATTATTTGTGAAAAATAATGTTAGAAATCATTAGGAAAGAATTTCTAACAATTCTATCATTTAAAACATCAAAAATGGTGCTAGATTTGAAGGCTTTAAAACAATAGCTAAATGACATGTGTTTTGAAGCTATGTAACATGCACTTCTTTGCCAAAACAATACGTCCATTTTATGGAATCATGCATATTCTTTTTTATTCATTTAGAAATGCATAAAGTTGTTTATTGATTGATATTTCTAAAATAAAATTATGTTTATTTTAATACCATATTTCTTATAGAAAGTTTTAGTAATTTATTTTAGAAATAATTAATTTTATGCATACTTTATTTTTTATATATCTATAAAGTGACATATCGATATATGCATTAGAAAATTAATTTTTCTGCATAAAAATAAATTACTAGTGATTTATATAATTTTGTATAATTAAAGAGTAGCCACAACATCTTTAATTATGTAAAATTATATATTAAGAGTTCTTGGATCACATATGATAAATAAACATTAAATTGTGATTAATTATATGTAATATAATAAATTTTTTTCCACATGAATTTTTAATATGATTAATTGGGATGATGTATTAAAATATTTTTCTTAATTTACCCATAGGGATTAAGAAAAGGGATATAATTTAATAGTTTCATCATAAGGATATATGAATCTTTTTGAATTAAAAATTTAGCCCACATGCAAATTTTATGTCATATTTTATGCATGATTTACATTAGTAAATATGTCATATAATATTTTCACCTTAAATTTAGTGACATAAGCATGTTTTAATTTATGCAATAATACAACTTGTGAACTACTCAAATTTTAAATATGACATTCCTGAATTAAAGAGTGATAAATATAAGGTGTGGAAGAAGAGAATTCTCCTTTATTTAGGCTAGATAGATATTGACTATGCTATCCGTAAGGATGAACCACTTGCTATTAAGAAAACCAACCAACCAAATGGTATTGGTTATTATGAAAAATAGGAGTGATCTAATCATCTGTGTGTCATGTTCATAAAGACCAAGATCTCAATTAATATGCATAGTTCATTAGAACAGTATGACAATGTGCGAGCTTTAATGAAAGCAATTGATGAACAATTTAAGTCATTAGACAAAGCTTTGGCTAGCACTTTAATAATGAAAATTTCATCCATAAGGCTCACTGGAATTCATGGTGTGTGAGCACATCATGCAAATAAGGGATATATTGGCTCAACTAAAAACACTTGACATCGATATGTCAGAGTCTTTCCTTATGCACTATATCTTGAACATGCTCCCACAATAATGCGGACCCTTTAAGATTTCTTATAACACACATAGGGGAAAATGGTCAATCAATGAACTAATGATCATGTGTGTACAAAAAGAGGGTAGACTTGCTATGGAAGTGGAAGAGAGTGTACATCTGGCTACACAAGGAAAGAATAAGGGGCAAGCCAAGAATAAAGGGAAGGGCAAATTGCTTGCACAAGCTGATATTAACAAGGAATCTAGATGCTTTTTTTGCAAGAAGAAAAAACATGTAAAGAAGAGTTATCCTAAATATCATAAATGGATTAAGAAGAAAGGTACTCAATTCTCACTTATTTTTTTTGAATCTAATATGGTTGATATTGGTCATAACACATGGTGGATTGACTCCGGTTCTATAATCTATGTTACTAATTCCTTGCAAGGGGTGCAAAACCTAAGCTAGTGGGTAATGAGTTTGTGCATCTATTCAAGCAACAAGATGTGCTCACATGTGGAGCTAGTTGAAACATGAAAATTAGTTTTAAGTAGTGGTTTTATTTTAGAGTTGGAAAAGACATTTTATATTCCAAGTTTTTTGAGGAATTTAAATTTTCTTTCAAGGCTTATATCATTGGGATTTTCCTTTAATTTTTTATACACTATATTCAATTTATATTATAGATCAAAATTTATTGGAAATGGTACATTGACAGATGGTCTTTTTAAAATTAGTTTACAAAATGAAGCTTCTTATACTTCTATGCATGTTCATGATAATGTTGGCATTAAGAAATGTGTTATGAATGAAGAATCTTCTATGTTGTGGCACCGTAGATTAGGACATATCTCTATTGAGAGAATAAAGAGATTAGTAAATGATGGAGTACTTAGTACTCTAGATTTTATTGATTTTGAAACTTGTGTGAACTACATAAAAGGAAAGTAGACCAATATGTCAAAGAAAGATGCCAAAAAGAGTTCATACATATTAGAGATCATACATACAGATATTTGTAGTCTAGATATGGACGTGTATGATCAAAAGTATTTCATTACTTTTATTTATGGTTACTCACAATATATGTATCTCTACCTGCTTCATAATAAGAACAAAGCTTTAGATGCCTTTAAGAAGTTTAAGGCTGAAGTAGAGAAACGGTGTGACAAGTAAATAAAGATAGTGAGGTTTGATAAAGGTGGTGAATACTATGGTAGATACACTCATGATGGACAAGCACTTGGTCCATTTGCTAAGTTTCTTCAAGAGCATGGGATTGTTGCCCAATACACTATGGCTGGTTCTCCAGACCATAATGGTGTGGCAAAGAGAAGAAACCGAACATTGTTGGACATGATGTAGAGTATGCTTAGTAGCTTCAAGCTTCCTAAGTCCTTGTGGATTGAAGCTCTGAAGATGGCTATGTATATATTAAACTGAGTTCCAACCAAGGCTGTCTCAAAGATACCATTTGAATTATTGAAAGGTTGGAAACTAAATTTGTGACATATACGCATTTGGGGATGCCCATCTAAAGTAAAAGTCTATAATCCACAAGAAAAAAAGCTAGATCTAAGGATCATAAGTGGGTATTTCATTGGATATGTCGAACGATCTAAGGGGTACAGATTTTACTATCAATCACATAGTACTAGGTTTGTAAAATCAAGGAATGCTAAATTTCTTGCGGATGACTTTATTAGTGGGAGCAATTGATCGTGGAACATTGTTCCTGAGAAAGATCATACAGATGCTCAACCCTCTATTTTAAGTGATAGACTAATTGTTGTACACAACATGCCTAGAGCACAAACACATGATGAACAACAACCAGTCATTGAAGTTCAATAGATTGTTGATCAAGAAGCAGTAGAGCCAGCTGAACAACAAATATCAAAACTTGTTGAACAACATGCTCCTCACAAGAATGATGAACCAACATTAAGAAGATCTACTAGAGTAAGGCAATCAGTGATTCCTAGTGACTATATAGTATGTCTACAAGAGTCTAACTACAACATAAGAGTCGAAAATGATCCCGCAAGGAATCTAACTTATGGTATGATACCATGAAAGATGAGATGAACTCTATGTCATCTAATGGAGTCTGGGATCTTAATAAGTTACCTGATGGTTCATTAGAAAGACTCATTAGGAAACATTGAAAGATATAAGGCAAGACTTGTTGCTAAATGGTTCACTTAGAGAGAGGGAATAGATTACATGAAGACCTTTTCTCTTGTATCTAAGAAGGACTCCCTTCATGTGATTATGGCATCGATTGCCCATTTTGATTTCGAATTACATCATATGGATGTGAAAATGGCATTCCTTAATGGTGATTGGCTACTTTGATTTAGACTTTGCTGGCTGTCTTGATTCAAGGAAATTAACATCTGGTTATGTTTTTATGCTGGCTACAGGAGTTGTATCTTGGAGGAGTGGAAAGCAAACTTTGGGTGCTACTTCCATAATGGAGGTAGAGTTTGTTTCTTGTTTTGAGGCTACTTCACATGGTGTATGGTTGAAGAGTTTTATGTCATGCCTTAAAATTGTAAATTTTGTATCTAGGCGATTAAGAATATTTTGTGATAATTTAGCTGCTATCTTTATGACTAAGAATAATAAGAGTGGCAGTCAAAGTAAACACATTGACATAAAGTACTTAGCCATAAGGAAACATATTAAGGAAAAGAAAGTGGTCATTGAGCATGTAAGCATTGAATTGATGATAGTTGATCTTTTGACAAAAGGAATGCCACTGAAGTCATTTAAGAATCATGTAGTTCAGACAAGACTTGGTTTCATAATGTAATTTCTTTATACATGCAATTTTATATTTTTAATGAAACTCTTATTTAGTTGTGATGTTTTCTCATATTCACTTTGTGCATACAATTATTAGAGAAAATTCACATATGGCAGAACCTAGAATAAACATTAAGTTTATTCATAAGTTTAGTTACCATATAAGGAATTAAGTTTAAGAAATAATACATTGTAATACATGGAAGATAATACTCACATTTAGAGGAACTATCACCATGATTCATGTATTTATTTCTTGAAAGTTGGGTTTGATAGATATAAGGTTAAATAAAGTAGGATGCGTTATGGAAAACAAATGGTTTCAATATAACCATTTATGTGTTACTAAAAATTTCAATATAACTGTTATGTGTTATTGGAAGTTTCAATGTAACTGTTTACGCATTATATAAAGTTTCAATATAATCGTTTACGCGTTATGGAAAACAAATGGTTTCAAATTTAAAACCAACTAAATTTTTTGTAATGGTTTTTGAAAGAATGATCTCATATTTTCCATTTAAACTAGAAGTTAATTCTTGGTAACTGATTTTTTGGCCTATAAAATGTTTTTGAAGGGAGAACAAATAGACACCAGAAGATATCAAACTCATGGTAGTGTTACAGTTTTTTGGGTCCTTATCAAAAACACCTAGAGTCTACATACACCATTGTTGTTTAACATTAATGTGATAGAAGAATTCAAAACACTCTTTGAAATACATTCATGCAGTTCAAACAAAAGCATCAATGGCTAGAGGTCAATTTTTGGTTTATTTTCGTATTTCGTTGATTTTGTGCAATTTGATTAGATGCACATTTGATCAATGTTTTACAAGAAATTTTTTTTACAATAAAGACCTAATGGGTATAATTATCTAAATTTTATAAGCTCGAAGAAAAAGATGGTTACATCAATTTTTTATGAAATTGAGTTTTAAATATTTTGGCATAAAGAAAGCAATTGCTTTTTTCTTGCTCACTAAAAAGCTTTATACTTTACCCACTTACATGTATACTAGATATACTTTGAACACAAACAGAGAAGATGTTATCCATTTCAACAAAAATTTCCTAAAATGATAATGATGTTTCACTATCAAGTAGTTAAGGACAAGAGGATTGGAAATTCTTTGATTTAAGATTAATCTCTTATGAAATGAGCCCATCAACTAGTGGGCTAAATATGCAAGAGTTTGACTTCTTTGTATCATCTATAGTCTACTACTAAATTCATTATCAATTGCAATTGATTTTTAAATGATTAGAGATAGAATATAGTATTACATTTGATGGTTAGTTGGCATGGTGTGGCAACGATTAGTTTTAGGACAATTAAAATGCCTTATTGTAGGAAAAAAGAAAAAAAAAATTTAAAAATATGAATCATCAAGATCATTAAGCATTTGTTGCAATGCTTTAATTGAATTTGCAATGAAGATAATATCATTAGCATATAGTAAGAGTTTAACAAAATTACTTCTAATTGTAATTGGAAATTGAGTTGGTATATTATACATTCACTCTTCAAGTTTATCAATAAAAAGATCAAATAAAGTAGGAGGAAGAGGACATCTTTGTTTAACACTAACAAAACTATTAAATAAATTTTTTCTTACCCACTTATAAATTGAATGCATGCCTCTTTGTAAAGTTTTTGGATAGCAAATAATAGTATGATGGGAACATATAATTTTTTTAAGTGCCTCCATAACTTGCTTTGACTAAATGAATCATAGGCCTTAGAGGAATCTAAGGAAGCTAATAAATGTTTTATGGTGTAGACATTTTTCCCAATCAACAAGATATTTCAAAGTGGATGAGAGTTTGAACCTCAAAAGAAATGTAATATAGTTCAATTAAAACTTTATAACTTAACATTACCTACCACATTTGAACCCATGACTTGAAACTTTCAAATTAAGAGTCTTACTACTAAGCTAACACCTTATTCTTAAAGATATTTCAAATTGATGAAATGATCTATAGTATACTGTCACTACCTAAATCCTACTTGGAAAACTATTATTAAAAAAAAAATAAACAAGAAAAAAAAATAAAAAAAATCCAAAATAAACTATAATAAACAAAATAAATAGAAAGTAAATCAAATGAATTAATTAAAAAAGAAAAAGAATATAAAAGGTTCAATAAACAAACATAATGATATTTCAATCATAATTGATCTTACAACTTCTAATATATAAGGCAATGAGCTTGTAAATAAACATAGAACATATAACATAGCATTTAAAATTAGCAAAGAAATATATGTGAGAGAGAAAAATTAAACTAAATATAATTTTCAAGAAAATTTTTACATTGCTTACTTTTTATTAAAATAGACACCAAGCCAAGTGGATAAAATAGTCTTGGTCTTGATTAACATTATTAGAATGCATGTTAATTTCAAGAGCTTCTCTAATTTTTCTATCTACTTAACTATTATTTTCTATGTATATCTTTCAAGTACTCTTTCAATCTAATAGAGAAAATTCTACCAATTTCACCACTATTATTTAAAATATCCCTTTTATCTTTAAAACTATAAGAAAGCTAAAATTTGATTATAAGTTTTAAAGACTATTATAATATCATGTTTTTTAAAAGCTCTAGCTTTGGAGTTTGCATGTAACAAGTATTTTTTGCCAAAGTTAAATGAATATCTAGAATCCAAGTATAATTAGTATTTCATAGAATGTAATAGCCAAAATTGTACTAAAATGAAAATGATTATTACTTAGAGAACAATAACTTAAAAAACCTCATACTTTCACACACAATCAAGGGCAGCTTTTGCATCTTCAAGATCAAAACATTAACTCACTACAGGATCTCATGAAAATGTGAATTCTTGTCCATAATTGCACATCTCTATAAAAGTGACTGAACCCCATGCAACACACCTATAAGAAATAGTTGGTTAGACAATAGTATGATATAGATTTCTTACATTTTCTTTTTAAGGTAAATAAGGCTTTCATACTAGTGGTGATAGGAGTGGTCTTAAAATTGAAACTAGATGACTACCTGTACCACTTATGACTCTTTAAGCAATGCATTGCTCCCATCTGTAATTACAAAAGCATTTTAAGGAATTTAGAAAGCAATGCAAATTTTATTTTTATATTGTCACTTACTTTGATAGTGTGATTTACGTTGTTGTACCAATAGACTCTAGACCTTGGAACTACAATGCAAAAGTAAAGTTTAATAGAAACATCAATACTTAGAGCAATTTTAGAACTGGAGAGCATCATGTTATACTTGCATGAGGAGATACCCAAAATTTTTCATTTTATTTTATTTTTTAATTTATTATTATTATTATTATTATTGTAATGGTAATTGAGAAAAATACATTATTTCAATTACCTAGGCTTGGTTATGCTACTATTGCCACAGTAATATATTAAATCTAAATATTAAAGATAAGCCACTTCTTCCAACCATCCTAGTAACAAAGAGTTTCTAAAAGTCTTCAAACTAAAGATGAAATTTCCATCACATAGAAACATAGAGAAGGAACAATCATTTGAAGTGATGGTAAGGTACTCATTTCTTGAGTTGCAAACTTGGGTTTGAGCCTAGGTGCAACCACTCAAAGAGGTTAAGCTTTCACTCATCTACTAACCTTCCCTAGACTCCACTTGGTGAGACGAAAATTGTAGCTTTGAGTGATGATCCTTTATAAAGACATAGATAAGCATATAAGATGACTCTAGATGAAGGGGATTAGAAGAATTCTTAGTAGTGTACTAGCTACACAGCCCAAAAAAGATACAACAATTTTAGAATATCCATTAAGGCATTGGCGTTGAGTAGTATATAAATATTGATTAGTAATTAACTAATAAAATATAGGATAATTATTGAACTAGTCATTTGGTAAGCTCATCCAATGTTAGAAATCAATAAATTAATTAATAACATCAACATTAAAATAATAAAATATTTTATAAATTAAGCCTAATCAACCCATTATTACATTTAATGCTAAATAAATAATAATAATTAATTTATAAATTAACAAAATCAAAGTTCTTTGATATTAGTAAATAAAGATGAGCAACTTTTGTAAGTCACATACAAAAATAGCTTTTTCTATACATTTCATTCTACACCACTAATAATGAATCTAGAGAAAATTTGAAATTAATATAATTTTTATATTATAAAAGAAAATATTCAAATTTGATGCTGAAATTTCACTTGCAATCACTAAAGCCCCTTGGATCTATCTAACCTATTTCAAAATCCCTTGGGGTTATCAAGCCAAGACTCTTACCACTAAGCAACACTCCATTGTTATATATATAATTTGCTTATAAAGTCTCTTCAATTGCATTGCTTGCAAAGTCTAAGTCTGAGATTCATCTTCGTATGATACAATTAAGTAATTTAAAATTTAATTATTTCATGCCATATAAAACTAATAATAAATGTTATGTAAAAGCTAAATAGAAACTTTTAATTAGAAATGTTACTTCACCATCTTTTTATTCCTCCACATGAGGTCGAAGTCGCACACAAAATAGCTATCGACTCAAAATTCGTATCTTATTTACATACACATTCAAATGTTTATGTTACATTATATTTAAAAAACATGATCACAATTTCCATAGATCTGAATCAAACAAGCATGCATTACCACTTTACTTCATCATACCCAGTTGCCCAGCGTCTCAGAAAAACGGGAAAAGTATCGAAAGTAAATGTGTTCGTAACAAAAAACAAATATTATAATGTAACCATGAAGAATCCAGAAGAGGTGATAATCTTTCTCTATCCTTAAATTATGCTTGTGTATACTGTGCCTGTTAGAAAAAATATACCTACGGACAAATACTCCAATAGCCAAGAGGAAAACTGAACAGAAAACTAGTCTAAATTGTCAATATGAATCGGAGTAATATCGTCTGCCACCGTGAAGTTTCCAACCAAACGAGCAAAAAACAGCATCTGTTGTTCCAGACTGGTTTTGATATTTTCTGCCTGGTAAAGAAAACAATAGAATTGCATCATGGTTAAGAAATGTTATAATTATAACTACTCAGAGAGGTATGATAGTACTACCTTTCGAAAACCATGTTGTTCTCCTTCAAATTCAATGAGAGCAACAGGCAATCCTTTCTCCTTGGCTGCTATATAAAACCTTCGTGCTTGTTCAGGAGGAACAACCTAAAGAATGAAAAAGAGAGAATCGATTAGCCCATGTGTTAATAGACATAAAGACAACCATGTTAAAAACAATGTTATTACAAAGCCCTATTAGTATTCTTTGCTCAAAAACATGACGAATAATTTCCCGTAGGACCTAATTCAAACCCACTACAAAAATCTTTCCTCCCCAACTCCTTTAAGAATTACAATTTAGACTTGCACTAGTTTAGTATGCTGTTGTTTCACCTGGTTAATTTAAACTATATTGTCCTTGTGATACCTGAGCTTGATACTTGTGTAAGTTAAAAAATAAAACTATGGATATGAGCCGTACGAATATAACCCTTGCAATTATATACTCCTTAAGTTAAAAGTTCTAAAAATTGCCAATTTGTTAATTTTGCTATGACTATTAAAGCTTTAGTTACGTTCAGAAAATTCCTTTTCCATGATGGTTATTGACGTAGGCTACTAGAAGAATGACAGTAAATTTTTTCCCTTTACATAGAAAGGCCAAAGACCAGATACACATCTGGACTTACTTTTTCAGGTGTCCTTTTCATATGGGCCCCAAGTTTTTCTTGTTTACAAGTGAAGCGACCATTATGTACCCTGCGTGACCTCATTGTATTTTGACAAGATGTGAATAGGCATTGATCATAATAAAAACAGTTACAGGGTGTTGGCTGTATTTATTTCCTAGAAAAAAATGCCCTATATCCCCCGGTGGAAGCTATTTTACTTTTTATCTTTTAAATTTAGTTAAGGTAGTCCCCTGGTCTGATCCTAGAATTAAGGGTTGTAGCAGTTGCTCGTTATAATGGGTGTTACAACTTACAAGTCTGATCTAACCATGACAGCAAGGAATCGGGTCTGACAATACTAATTCTAAATCACACTTAAAATATGGTAGACAATACATATGACACCAAATTTCGTCTACACACTTGAAATAGGGCAGCAAAGGTGGTTTTGTTCTGTATTTTTTATTCATCATTCTTCGGTTATCCAAATTTCTTAGCTGTACTTTGTGTGGGGGTGAATGGTGAGAGCCATGCTGCTCTTAGGATTAGAGAAGAAAAGTTGTTACCATAAGAAGTCTGGGGAGCAAACCTTGCTGCAAATTCTGGACTGTCATTTGAGGGAATAACTATTGGATCAGAGGTACAAAGCTCGGAGCACACAAGAAGAGACCCATCAATCCTCGTTTCATCATCTGCGATAGCATAGGGAATTTGGATGGAATATTCTTGACATGTAGAGATTTGGTATTGCTTAGGTCATGCGATAAATTTCTTCATGTTGATGTTACCAGTTTCTTAGAAATATTGCCAGCCTAAGTCATTTATCCAGCACTAGTCGTCACCCGTCTTGAGTTTACTAGTTAGAATGTCAGATTAGGAATAATAATGTAACATCAATAAAAGTGATGAAGAGATTCAACAACACAATGTCAATAACCGCTCCTAGGGGTTATCACCTTGTTACCGAATGATATGTATTATCTCTCTTGTTTATTTCCTGTTCTCTTCTATTTATTGGAGACATGGGTCATGTATTTCTGTATTTATAGTGAACTTTGCCAGTTTTGTGCCTAGCATGTCACTCATTTGCAAACATTGGATTATGCATTGGACTTGCCTTCTTTCTTATGGTAGCACTCCTTCAGTGTTGTGTCAGGTTACTAATCACTAAAAACATTAAAGATAGTTTGTGCTAGCCTTCAAGATGCAAATGCCTGGAGTTGACAGGAAAGAGACTGTAGAATGCAACAGAATTAACTCACAAATGCATTCAAGTAGTTCATCCAGACATTTTTGAGAGAGGGAGAGCCTATGTATAGGTTGTTAAAGGGTTTGGGTTTTCTTGATAACCGACAAAGGTCTTCAATCTCCTCAAACTGCCAAACTTAGTGATACACTTTATATTGGTCAATTTGCCCTCACGTGCCTTCCTCCACCTTTCCCAAAAGACAAAAAAAGTTTGGATGGTTTTGGAACTACAACTATATGATAATAAATTAAATCCTTTTTAGGGAAACTAGAGTGCTGAAAGGAAAACCCCACACAAATGCATCCTAAAGCTAATAATGGTGGCTCAAATGGCCTTGATTATGCTTGATAGCCATCATCTAGAAGATGTGTTGCTTAGTCCTAGCTGATCTTTAAACTATTCAATCTTCACTCTGCCAAGTAGCTTCGTGGGGATATTTGCAACTTGCTCAAATGTTTGTGATGTGTTGCACTTCAATCATCTTATTGTGAATTAGCTCATGTATCCTATGAAACTTTGTGCCAATTTGCCTTAAGCAATTGTAATCAACAAGGTTCTTGGCCATGTGATTGTAGACTAGTTGCTCAAAAACGTTTTGGTTGGTCACTTCTGCATAATCAAGAAAAGCTAGTAAGTTCCTCATCCACTCCACTTCCTTATTTCTAAGTTAGCTTTGTATGTTGCTTCTGCTCAAGAATTTTCAACCGTCTTCTACCTCTTTGATCTCTAAGAGACTGGTGAAGATTCCAAAAAAGTCAGGTAACCTAATGTTGATCACCTTGTATCTAGGCATCCAACATGATCTTTGGAGACAAACTTCCATTCATTTTTTGTTTGTAGTGTCCTGATGGTTGTAGCCATATTCCTCTTCAATGAGAGCTTTTCATGATTGAAAAGAAAAATAAATAAATATACAACTTTATTTAAAGCATTTTGTCCATATCTTTTTGATGTAGTCATTAGTGAAGGTGATGAAGTATGATTACCTCGAAGCATCTCTAGCAACATTAGTTTGCATCCATCAAAGTGTACCAGCTCCAACTTTCTCCTAAACTCCCTGTTACTCTTCTTGAGTGGTGGCTTTATCTCTTTGATTATGATGCAAGTCTTACATTATAGAGTCTTCACTTGTAGATTCTTTGAGTCTACATATCCTTTTTAAAGGGACATGTCTAAGTTTAACATGTCAAATTGCTTCTTGAGAAAGCTTTGTTGGATTCTACATCTTAGCTACCATGTAGTGGTATGCAACATCTACATACTACTATGAAACAGTTTGTCCTTCTTGATCTATCAATGCTCTAGAATTCAAGAACATAAGCTTGCCTTCTAGCTTTCTTGCAAGGTATTTGATGTCATTTTTCCTTAAATCCACCTTGCCATTCATTGTTGTCGAGCTTATGTTGAAGCCTTTTCTGATTAGCACACTTAATGATAGTAGATTTTGCTTCAAAAAAAGGATGTATAGGAGATCCCTCAGCTAGAGTTCCTTTCCTCCATCAGAAAGTTTAATAAATATGTTTCCTATTTCTTTATTTAGTTTTTATTTTTGTTTTTTTAAGGGAGAATACTTGATTGCATTATCTATGCTTGGAACATTCCTCCAAGCTAGTGTGGGGTGTATTGGGACTAGGCTTCAAACCCAATACCTCTGGGATGTAAAGCATGTGATCCACCTAGCCAAGCCACAGCTACTGCTTTATTTCTTTATTTAGTTGTGTGTACCTGCCATGCTAAATAATCTATGATACCTTTTGTTCAATTTGTAAAACAAGTCTTTTTTGAGAGTTACATATTAAGGTGCTCCAATATCCATGATCTAATAATTAGCTTCACATGTTGTAGTAGAATTTGCACAACAAATGAGGGGACTGTAGAGGGAGAATGGGAACGGGCACAAGCGATGGTGTGGGTCTAGTGGCCAGGGGCTCAGTGGGAGGCACGGTTGGGCCAAAAAAAGTTGGGGTGGCAAGGGGGATGGTGATAGGAGAGTCAGACGTGTTCAAGTCCAAGAACACTAGGGCAGATGGGGCCGTTAGGGATGGAGCAGGAACTGTAGGGTTGGGTGGCACAAAGATCTTGATGGGAGGCTTAGGCTTTGATTCAATGCCGGTGACTGTGGGTGGATGGAAGCCAAGAGTTGGAGGGGTGGAAGCGATGTCCCGACAGGGCAGAAATTTTACTTTCCAGGTGAGTGGGCTGCCAGTGCCAGGGGTGTGGATGATGGAATTGAGCCTTATCGGGAAATTTGTGTCCAAAGGGGTCAAGCCTCACTTGGACCTAATTAAGAAGTAGGCCTAGACTGTTTGGGGGCTTGTGGATGTTAAGGTGCACTACCTATCAAAATAGCTACTATTATTCACGTTTACGTTAGTAGAGGATAGGGATAGGGTTCTGCTAGATGGCCCATGGTTTTATGGCACAAGGGGCTTGGTGTTAACGAAATGGAGGCTAGGTTCTCATCGTGAGGAAGATCTATTTAGTTGGGCTTCGGTTTGGATCCAGGCCTCCGATATGCCTTGGGAATGGTGGACTCCGAAGTTCTTGCAAACCCTTGCGAGGATTTTCATTGATTTCATCAAGTTTGACGATTTCATGTGCTCAATGGAAAGGATGGGTTTTGCACATTTCTGCGTTTAGAGGATGCTTAACACAACATATTTAGTGCATGAGGTTACCCTAGCTATGCCTTTTGGGGAAAAGAAAATTTGCATTGAATACAAGAATATTTGAAAGGCATAGGCCCAGATGGCAAAGATGGCTGTGAAGGATGGATGCACTGTTTGTGGGAAGGCAAGACATCAGGCAGTAGACTACAAGACTCGTGTCAAACCAAAAGGCCCGCAACCACTAGCACAACAGACTAAGTCCAGGTGGTTTAAGATCACGTAGGGCCGCACGGTGCTAGAGGTGCAGAAGGAGCTAATGGGAACCATGGCACCGATAGCACAACTGGAGAGGAAGACCAAACCACAGACAAAGCAGAGAAACGTGCCCCAGGCATAGCAACAAGGAGACTTGCGAATGGGGGACATAATGGGGGATCATCTGGGTGACTCAACACCTTGCATGCCAACAACAGGGTTGGAGAAAACCAAATCCCTGCTAGACAAACACTTGCCTTTAAGCAACTAGGTTGAAGTTGCGAGAGGTTCTGGAAAGCCGCTGATGAGCAAAACGCTTTAGTCTACAATGGATGTGGCAACGATCTCCCCAACAAGGGGAAAGGTTGGACATCCAGGGCCACAGCAAGCCAAGAAGAAACTCACACAGTTTGAGATTGATTTGGAATTGCATAAGACCCTAAAGGAGGTCTACCAAAGATGCTCACCGGGTCATTCATGAAGTTGCTATCTTCAAATTGTAGAGGGTAGGGTACCCCCTACAAAAGAAATACCCTAAAGAAGATTGTATGTAGTGAAGTATCTGAAGTGGTTTGTTTGCAAGAAATGAAGTTGAATGCTTCCAAGGGTTTTTTATTGAATTGGGTGGGATGGAGAGGCGGATGGTACCCTGTTGTGGAAGGGTTGGTGGGCTTGCTATCCTTTCACAAATGCCTTTCATGTTGCTTGACCATCCCAATGGAGCTTGACAATTCATGTGCTCCAGGAAAATCTCTAGCTGACTAATGTTTACAGTGACCAAGACTAGGAGGTGCACGTACATGAGCTACAATGATTGGTGGGGGTTGTGCCCAATAAGCATTGGTGGAAGCTCATTAGGGACTTCAATCAACGATTATTTTCTTGGGAAAAGATGGAAGGGGAAACCACGAATCCCTTGGGGAGACCAGAATGTGTTGCGTTCCTACAGGAGCAGGAACTAGTTGATCTTGAAATTGATGGTTGCCAATACACATGGAGTAATCAAAGAAAATGGAAGGAAAGGGTGTAGTCACGGATTGACAGGGTGTGGGTTAGTACAAGGATGATGTTGGAAATGGATATTTAAGTGGTGGGCAGGGAGAGACATGCATCGGATCATCATTTGCTTGCTTCTAAAATCAAGGGCATGGGAGGGTCCTGTCCCAAGCCATTTTGGTTTGAATGCACATGGTTAAGGAAAACGTGGTCACAACCATTGGTTCAGCAAATCTGGTAGGAATATACGCAAGAGCAAGACCCAAGAGAGTTTCTAAAACAGAGCCCGCAGTACCTCAAACAATGCATTCGTGCAAGGGCAATCAAGGAGAAGTACAGCTTCAGGGCGTTCAGTATGCAGTTGCAGGATCGGCTATAGGATATTTAACACAACCAAGAGGCTAGGGCAGATCTAACTACTGAGGAAAGGGACGTTTTAAGAGAGATGCAGGAGTTAGATGAGGAGGAGGGATACTAGCATCAACATGCCCGAATACAGTGGTTGAGAGAGGGAGACCGCCATACATGTTTCTTTTTCGCGATAGCCAAGGGGAATGGCCAAACCAAGCAAAAACTTATGTTGGCAATGGAGGGAGAGCAAGTGGGAGAAACCAGAGTTGTGGTGGAGGAGATGCAAAATTACTAGGGAGGAACCAGAGTTGTGGTGGAGATGCAGAAATACTAGGCAACTATCTAGCAACGTAAAGAAATGCAGCCTATCTCTTTGCCAATCCAACAGGTGCTCGGGACTATCAAGAACGCAACATTGTTGAAACCTTTCACTATGCAAGAACTAGAAGCAACTATGAAGTCAATGAAACCCAATAAGGCGCTGGGACCTTATGGATGGCCTATTGAGTTTTTCAACAAATTTATGGATATCTTGGGGGAAAATATGCTCGATGCTTTCAACAGTATGCTACAATGGAGGCAGGTTCATAAGGAACTGAACTGCTCACGGATTGTTTTTATTCCAAAGGTGTTGTCTCCCTCATCTCTAGCACATTTTCATCCAATTGGGGTATGTAACACTTTGTTGAGACTTTTTACCAAGTTACTTGTGCTCCATTTAGCCCCATTGATGCCTAAATTGGTGGCTGAGAATGGCTGGTTTTGTGATGGATAGATATCTCCAAGATCAGGTGTTCTTAATGCAAGAAATTTTGCACTCCTTCAAGAGAACAAGGTTCCCTAGGATGTGTTAAATTGGACATAACAAAAGCATATGATACTATTAGTTGGGCTACACTGGAGGAGGTTATGATTCGCAAAGGTTTCTGTCTAGACATTGTTCAGCTTTGCATCCTGTTGCAAAGTTCTGTTATATACCTTTAACATCGATGGGAGGTTTTGGGATTTTTCTTGTCCTAGAAGAGGTTTGCGACAAGGGGAACTGTTGTCCTCATTGCTATTTATCTTGATGATGGACCTGCTACACTAGTACTGTGCGGCGAAGGGGCTAGGAGGGGTGGAAATTGCTAGAATTCGTTGCCTAACCCAGCATTACACTGACGATACTATTCTTTTTGCACGAGCAGATGTACCTCAGGTAGTGGCAATTTAGCAAGTGCTAATGAGGCTTGAGCAAGAAGTGGGATTGGAGATAAATAAGGCAAAGTCGATGTTGTACTTGCTAAACACAGAGGTGCAAATTAAAGGTAGAATCTATCAAGTGCTAGGAATGTTCCTAGGTTCCCTGACAGATTCGTATTTGGGAATACCCATTTTTGATTGGCATAGGCAAAAGACCTGGACAATGCTATTGCATAAATTGCAACAAAAAACTGAAGCATGGATCAATAGATTTCTGTTGTGCAAAGGTAGCATGGTGCAGGGAAGGGTGGCCAAAAGATGCACTTAATTTGCTGGGAGAAGGTCTCATGTCCTAAAGATGTTGGGGGGATCGGTCTGCTTTCCTTTCAGGAGGAAGTCAGGCAGGGACTGCAGAGATTAACAAATCGGCTTATAAGCCAAGGAGCAAGTCAAGTACAATGGATTTGGATGCTGAGGCAACAATACTGATGGTGGGAGGTGGATGTCAGCAACTCCTGACTCTGGAAAAATCTATCCAAGCATGCTCATGAAATGACTAAGTAGGGACTTCTAGGCCTTCCACCCGCTAAGATAACTAGAGCTCGATTTCCTCCAAAGTAGGGATGGAAAAATTTGTAGAAAGGGAGATTGCCTTAAAAAATTAAGGCCTTTACTTGGTTGATTGCACATAATGTGTTGTCGGTTCAAGGCCTTCTCAAAGAGCAAGGTTTGGTGGTGCCCCCAACTTGCCTGCTTTGCGAGGGTGGTCAGGAAACATTGTAGCACTTTTTATATTTATGCTTGACCTCTTAGGCCATTTGGTGGGCTGCGGGACTTATGACCCCCCTTGATCTATCTGGTGATTCCAAAGCTCTGGCGGTGCCTTGGGCTACTTGGAAGTGTCGCAACAATTATGTTTTTAGGGGAACACATTGGCCTGGGCCAACAAACAGCCGTGAATGTGGGGCTGAGCTTGTGGGAGGAAGCCACTACCAACATGTGGCAGACGTAGTGGCATGAACTGAACGTTAGGGAGTTCAGGGCCAATTCAAAGGTTTGGTAGATGGTGGAGCAGGTAGGCTAGGTAGTGTTGCTGCAAAGACTTGAGAGGGAACCTAGGTTTGTAGATCACACCTTTTTTGCTAATTGGCAAGTAGATGAGACTATCTTCACAGGATGGAAAATTAAGCTCTCAAAACAAGCCCAAGCGAAGGTGCTAGGAATGTCGATGGAGGGAGAGGTAATTGCACCTACACTTTTGCTATGGAGTTTTTCCATGGGAGAGTTCCTAGGATGACAACGGGCACATCAAGAAGTCAAAGTTGCCACCACTTTGGCAAGTGGCGACGATGCTTATTGGTTGATTCTTTGTACAGTCTGGATGCACACACAGGTTAGTGGGTGTGCATTTTGTGATGATGCGGTGCCTCAAGCATAACTTGCAGATAAATTTCCTGTGATTCTTTTTGGATTGCCTGCATTTGAAATGGAAGGGGTGTCATCCAGGGTTGATTTTGGCCTTGTGGCAATCAAGGAAATTGATGCCATCAGTGGAGATTGAGCCCTTCTAGAGGACGTACACAAGAAGACGATTAAGGGCTAACCTAGATGCCCAAACTTCACGGTCAACAGAGCAAAGGAGTCTTGGCCTAGTGATGGGCACAGGGAAAGACCAAACAACAGGGCATCAATGATCTCCATGATGCTAGAGGAGCTTGCAAGGATAATTGCAGACGCAAGAAAATTTGCAGAGGACACAGCTAGGGCTGACGAGAAAGCTCAATGGGAAACGTGCTGGATGGCAAGAGAAGTGGATATACGATGTGTGGTGGAGATGAAAGAGCAACACCATTTGTAGCTATACCAGTAGATCGTAGCATTGGAGCTGGTGCAGGAGAAAATCCACGTAGAAATAGCTGAACAAAGGGGATGACCACTGGACATGCAGCTAGAGCAGGTGCTGCAAAATAGGACGCATGCTACTGTTTCGTGATTTTGGAATGTTTGAGTTGGGAGGATCGTTGGGCTTTGGCCCTTCTGTAAATTCGTGGTGGAGTACATTTTTGAAAAGATTATTTGTTCATGCTAGGCAGAAATTTTGAGGCTAACAGACTTTACGCAGGACTAGGATTTGGGGCCAGGGAATGTGAATACCAATGGACGATTATATGGCACGTCCTAGGGATCCTGGGTATAACTCTTGAATGTACATACAATTTTTGAGATAATATAAAACCCCAAAAATTTCTTTAAAAAAAACAAGAATTTGCACAACGAATGACATTAGCCTAATCACCAACCGAACTAGCTTGTTTCCATGTCAAATCTAGAATGATTTGGTTGCTCTTTATCAACAACATGCACAAGTGTTGCAAAGTTGTCTCCATTATCACTTGCATAGTCTCCTCCACGTAATGTGCTTGACCTTTTTTCTTGATCCAATTGTACAAAGTTTTACACTCCACTGCATTGTTTCCCTTTTAGCCCCACCTTTTATAAGTCATGCTCTTCTTCTTATTGTTCTTCTTCTTCTTTTTGTCAAAGTTTTGCTTTTCTTCTCTACTCTCATTCTTCTAGCTAATCAAGGCTTGTTTTTGTTTATCCTTGCCCTTCAAAGCTCTTTGTTTACTAATACTGTTGTAGTTTGCTTTATCATTTGACAAATGTTTCCATGCTTCCCTAAGTGTAGGAATCATATTGCTTGTTGAGATCTATTAGAAACCCCACAAGGGTTTCAAAGTCCATACCTTTCAACCAATCATTTGCCTATAGTGTGGTGATGAGATGATCATTGGTGGGAACTACTTGAGCATTTTTTATAAAAGACATCCAAGCAATGCCTTACTATTTGCAGCTTTAATTAAGTATCTCTTGATTCTTTGAGGCTCATTGATGACTTCTAAGGTTTTTCCCTTTTCCATACAAAGGTTGTTCATCTTATTCAGAAATTAAATGAACTCCATATCAGATTTCTTGTTGAAAGCTCTCTTCAACATAACTACTATGTTCCATGTAGTATTATAGTTTTTTACCATCCTATGATGACACTCATTTGTTACTAGATAAATTGAAGAAGCTTGTTTACAACTTTCCACTCTTCTACCTTTCCTTTGTTGGATCCATTTATAAACAAGGTGGGCGCACCATGGTTAGCTTTTGAAAGTTGCCCTCTAAACATCCATTTTGTTTTATCCACTAAAACCACCACAAACTTGGTGATACATTTTTTTGGAATAAATTTGAGTGTTATTAATTCCAAAAAGAGCTATGCATGAGTATAGCCAGGGTCAAAGCCGCTGACCCCATGCCAAGCAGATGGCGCTACCACAAAACCCTATGCCATTCAATTTTTCTAACAATGCCCCCTTCCAAGGGCATGCACAGCCCACACCCACAGAAAATTTACAAGTCCCCTTATTGCTAGTCCCCGCCCACCAAGTCATCCCCGAGTCCTAGCCAACATTGCTCACGCCATCCTATCCTTCCCACTCTATTTGGTATATGGATTTTTCCCCTGCGTCAATCCCATATACTCCTCTGTGGTCTGCAAATGTGAGCTGCTTTCCACCTCGGTTCTAGCTTCAAAGGTTTTGATGCTAAGCGCCAAGCGTCGTTGGTTTTCTTGAATGAGTTGTGCAAGGCCAATTCTGTGTTCCGAGATGATGCCTTCCATCCATCTTAGCGTATGTATCTACATTCATGGGGTCTCTTGTTGCACCTCTCATTGCATAGTTGCCCATTGCTTTTGCCACCACTCCCTTTCTTCCTGTTTGGTCTATTCTGCCGCTCTACTGCATGCCGCACTACTGCATGCCGCAGTGATGTCCCATCTAGCCCCTTGTTGCGATTGTCTCCCCTCGGTAGTGAGCTCTTGGTTTTGTGTCTCTCTCGTGCATGTAGTCGCCATCCTTGTTGCATGTTCCCTCCCCTAGGATCCCATCCAAGTCGCATGCTACTTACCATGTCATCTAAAGTAAATGATCATGGTTTGTAGGGATGGAATCGACGTTCCCACATGCCAAAGTGCCATGATAACACCTGGGTGTCTCCCAAGTCGTCGACGCCATAGAGAAGGCCAGAAAAATTGAGGGACATTAATGGGCATCTCGTGCCTCATGTACATCAGAAATGCAAAGTGGACTCCCACTAGTTTGTGAGGATATCCGAACTAGATGAAATACCATTCAACCAAGATAGCATCTTCCCTCCACACCCCTTGTAATGCTAGTCTCTGAATGTGCCCATTGGCCGTCCTGGGGATGTCCCCTTTGAAGAATTTGGCAGTGCCCAATTGCGTATGTACAACCGGCGCAATAACCATCTCCTCAACCTGAATACCCAATGCGTCCGCCAGTATAGGGACCGAGATGGTGATTCGTTTGCCTCAGAAAGTAGTTTCATTGCCCTGCCAATTGTCATAAAATTGTATTGTGGGTAATCCCCATTTCCCTTCCAAGCATTGTAACATGTCATTCCAACCCATCTGCTGAACCAGAGGCCATAACTTGGCATGTTCCCTGAATTCTATGACTGAGGGTTCGAAAAGGAATCGATGCCCCATAGCCACGGAAGCCTCTTCCCAGAATCGCAGAATGCCCTTGGCCACCATCCCCGGTGACGGTAGCTTCGTGCCCCTAAATATCCATGAGTTTCAGTGCTTCCATAGCACCCACAAAGCCACCAGAGTGGGAGTCCCTGTGGCAGGCAAACAACGGAAGATGGGCAGCGCACCAAATAGCCATAGTAAACAGGCATCGATATATAAGATGTTGCAGTGTTTCTGTGTCTGTAAGACACAAGGTACAAGTCAGCTCCACTTGCAGCCCATGTTCGCATAACGTGGCATGAACTAGGAGCGCACGGTGCATAATCAGCCACCTGAATGCCTTGACTTTCTTAGGAAGGCAACTCTTCCAAAGTTTCCCCTAGGCAGGAGCAGATGGGTATCGATGTTTAATGATTTCCTGAGGGTGCTGATCAAGCAAGCCCATTAGTTCTATCTTGCAAACGTGTTGGCACAGGTTTTGCCATAGGTGAGAGTTGCCTATGCTTGTTTCCCAACAACGATACTTTCTGTTGAGCAGTTGCACCCATAGCACCTGAGTACTACTTTCGTCCAAGAATCTATGGAGTAGCCGTTACAGCCACAACACGATCTCATCATTAAACTTTAAGAGGCCGATCCCACCTGCCAATTGAGGCCGAGCTATGATGTCCCATGACACTGCATTCTTTTGCCCCCTTTTCCCCCCAACCAAACAAAATCGTGGATGATGCCATCAACTTTCTGTATCACTCCCACCGGTAGCTTGGCCATGGAGGCAGTGAACCGGGCCATGGCCATTAAGACTATAGACGCCAAGAATATCTTCCCCTTGTGCGAGAGGAAGCAATTGATCCAATGAGAAGTCTTTGCCTGGAGCTATTCCAGCAAACCCCACCAAGCCTTCGTTCACTGTCAATGAAAAATGGGCATGCCCAAATACCTATCTTCAGCGTGTCCTAGCAAGATACCCAACATCTAAATAATTTTTTCTTCCACCGTGTTCGCAGTGTGCACCATGTAAATGGCAGATTTTGCAGTGTTGATTGTGAGGCCCACCTCCCTACGCAACCAGTCCAACGCCCTCAACAAGGCCTCAGCCTAGGGCAACGCCACCTAGGTAACCACCAACAGCAGTGCACCCCATTAATGTCCAACCTTTGCACCCCTTCTGCCATGCAATAGGACTTGAGAAGGTCCATGCCCAATAGGAATAACAAAGGCAATAATGGATCTCCTTGCCGCAAGCCTCTCCCAGTGCCGTGGAAGCCCCACAACCGCCCATCAATGTCCAAGGAGTATCTACTGTCCCGTTGGATTTGGATGCACAAGTTGACAAATTTGGCATCCAATCCCTTCACAAGCATGACCGTGCAGAGCGCAGCCCAACTAACTGAGTCATATGCCTTTGTAATATCAAGCTTCATACACAGTCCAGGGAACCAAGCCATCCACAATGAGTGCAGACTTGGTGATACATTTTGTAGAGGTCAATAGTTTGCTAAAGTAAAAAACAAATTTAATTTCATTCATCCATAAAATTTTAAAAAAATTCCAAGTGCTCTATATCACTCCTTTCCCCACTAAATCATGTATCCATGAAGAAAAATGAATATAAAAACTTCAATACAAATAAGACATTAACTTTAACACTAATAATTTGGTAGATAAAATAAATCACTGAAAAAAATAATTAAGGAAAGTTTGCATTGCTGCAGTTCAAAAATATAAAGAATAATCTTAAAAATATCTGAAATTCATATTCCCTTATCATTCCAAAAACCTGTTCCTTTTCCCATTATTCAAACAAACAATTTTTCAAATTATCATACATGTACATAGACAACAAACATGTGCACCTCTATTCAAATTATCATTTACCCATTATTGGTTACTAGATAAAACAGAAAAAGTCCTTCAGGAACATTTAGATATAGTTTCATACCTTATCATCTGAGCCCTGAAACAATATTACCGGGCATGAAACTCTTTCAAGAAAGTTTATAGGTGACCGATGAAAGTATAAAGATTCATCATTTCCTATTAATTTAAAGGATAGCATTAGTACAACACCCCAAAACAAAAATAAGACAAGAAAAAAGATTCAACATACCAACAAGTCGCTGTATGTAATGAGCTTCAAACTTATGCGTGCTTGATTTTAGTGATTCAAGGTCTGCAATCTAATTCATATACAATTATTTAAAAAGTCAAACTCAATACCATAATTAAAATTTAAATATGGCATTTCAACATGTTAAAAGCCTTATAAATTATAAAATCTAATTATAAAATCTGTCAATTTGTGGACATACACAAGATCAACCAAGAAGCATGGTCACATAACAAACTAACTAAAAAATCATGAAAATATATCAAGCCATTTTCTCAGCAACAAGAAGAATTGAAACAGAGAGCACTGACACAATTATTAATACATAGGAATAAATTTTCAATTTTTGTACTTTAGACTGTATAGCCATAGGGACCATCATTTGGAGTGATAGTAAAATGTTTGTTTCTCAAGTTATAAGATCTAGGTTCGAGCTTCAATATGGTCACTCAAAAGAGGTTAAGCTTTTGTTCATCCACTGACCTCCCAAGACCCTACCTTTGGCAGGATGAACATTGAGCCTCTGGGTGATGATCCTTTCATAGTGTATGGTCCCAATAAATAGCTATCA
>MNCI01033154.1:4395-26630 GCA_015680685.1 Gnetum montanum
TTATCATAGTCTTGTGAGAGAGACATTGTTGTGAATTATGTGTGACTTATTTGCAATTACTTTCTTTCTAAAAGATACATCATTAAGGCTTCATTACAGCAATCTTAGATGATGTAACTAATTTAAATAACTAGCATCGTCCTCGGCAACGACACCAATGATGAGTGGCTAGGTACCCCTACATTCAACCATATGAATACGAGTGTGTACGCATGATCTGGTCAAACTCTACAGACAGACTAGTTGTGGTATCTAGATAGTTACATGTTGATCGTAGTTCACTGTCTTCCCACCTAGACTAGTATTCGCTTATCATGTATGGTTTAGTCTAGAGTGAGGTGTATGATATGATTTCTAACACTAGGCTACTCCTAAAGACAATGGAAAATAATCTTGATTAAACTAATAAACAATAGGAAATGAAGTCTAAGCTAGCCTAAGCGCGATGAGCATCTGTCCTTAATCATCCGTACGCATCTTGGACCTCATGTACTGCTTCTAGGATTACCAAGTGCACATTACTTGAGCACTCCTAACTACGCTACTAGGTTACCAAGTAGTTACACTTCAATGTTTGTGGTTAAGTCATACTCATTTCTCATTTAACAATAGGAATAGTAAATGATGGTAAAGAAATATGAACTAATAAAACAATAAATAACAATGATAATTAAACAATTAAAAACTAAGTAAATGCTACAATAATGGAGTAATCTCGATCTTTATTGCTGATCATGTGCATGTCCAAGTACGTCACACTCAAATAAAGGTTCTGTATAATTACAATCATCACACTGCGGGCATGCACTGGGGAAAGAGCTGAAAATGAATTGAAAACTAACAAAAAAGACTCTACACTTACACTTACCGAATCTGTCTTTTCTATGCATCCGAATGTGGCATTTATAGGCCTACACAGGAATCACAATATTGTGTATTCAATATCATTATCTAGGCTGCAATATCACGTACCCGATATCGAGGATCCGATATTGGGGCATGGAAAAACACAATTCATCATTTATGAAGGATGAAAATTTGGAAAAATGCATGCAATCTTACAATTACAAGTATTCATTTTTAAGAGAAGGCTGAATATTTAAATACATATAAGAACAACATGAATAAAACATAAGTTGACTATTTGTCGTTGCATTACTTGTGTTATTTGTTAAAATAATTTAACTATTGAGTCCATCCTAAGACACATAGCTCTAAGTCATGTGTTCAATTCTAGTAGATAATGCTGAGTTATAAAGTTCTAATTGGACTATATATCTTAGGGTGTGTATATATTATAATTATTTCAAAGTTCCAACACCCTCTAAGACACATAAATAACCTAAAATAATGCCTAAGGTTGGGACAAGGCCAGGATGATGATGATAATAATCCCTCAAGTGTGGATCAAACTAGAAACCTCTTGCCTAAGAAGATAACCACTTAAGCCACCTATTACTAGCACTTTTTTATTTTTATTTTTTTTATTATGTTAAACAAACTAGGCTATCATACTAGGAAGAGCCTCACATATAACACCCTAGTTCTTAATACCCTTTCCTAGTTAGTATGTCCCATTTTTCTTACATTTGATGTATTGTTTGACTAGCCTAGGCTTTGTGTTGGTACCTTGTACCTTGGTGTATCAGGTTCATGAAGTGTATTTTTAAACTTATTTATATAGTTGAGCTATGTACCTTGTAATTATTTTTATAAATGTATTTAATACTTTAATTTTATTTTAAGCATATGCAAACTAATCCCTTTGCTGGAGTTTTGAGTAAGCATGTATTTAGATGTGTCATTAGCACATGGGGTTTTACATCAGGCATGTTGTATACTTTAGCTCTTATGTATGTGGTATGCTTTTGTAATGAGGTGTTAGCTTAGTAGTAGGACTCTTAATTTGGAAGCTCCAAGTTATGGGTTTGATTCTAGTGAAAAATTTTGAGTTATAAAGTTCTAATTAAACTCTATATCTTGGAGTGTACCTATGTTTCAATTATTCTGGGTTTCAACACTTAGTCAATTTTTAACCATCTTACTAAAGTTGCAATTCTAGGCTTCTGGGACCTTGTTTAATCTCTGAATTGAAATCAAATTTTACTAAGGTGATGCTAAGAGGCTTATGAGGCTAAAGAACGCTATCGAATGCATGATGTAGCAGTTAAGGAGATCAAAATGTGTGTTTCACATGTCTTGACATTGACATTGATGTTAGTGTCAACGTCAACATTAATGAAACTCAAGAAGAATTTCCCAAATTTGCCAAATTGACATTGTGGACCTCTAAGATGTTGAAATTAATGTCAAAATGTGTTAGAATGACATCCATAAGGTGCTAAGAAGTCTACAAACCCAAGGAAACTGTCAAACATCATTTCCAAGAATTTCACTAGGGTGACATTGATGCTAAGATCAGTATCAGCATCATCTACCATACATAGAAAATTTTCAATCCAAAATTGCCAAGACCACCCTTGAACTTGGCAAAATCACCACTTTGAGTATCGAAATTGATGTTGATAGGTCATCAAAAAAGTTGGGAAGGTAAGAGATGAGTCGAACTATAGGTGAAATGAACCTTAGGGATGTTTAGGATCATGTTTTGGGCACTAACATTGATATCAACGTTAGCATCACCACTAGAGTTAGAAACATTTTACATTTCAAGGTCCCAAGGTCAAACTATCAAAATCACAAGATTTGAACCTTGTGATGCCATAGAAGTGTAGGATGCACTTTTTGGGGTCCACAAGGTCCAATTTGATGCCAAAATGAATCTTATGCAAGTGATATGGACAAGGTTGCAGCTAACGTAGAATCTGCATTAGCTCTAACACTTGGAAAAACTTTGATTCTTAAGCTTTTCAACCCCAGTTTTAGCTCCACAAGATCTTGAATGGCTCATCTATAGTAGTGTTAGCATGGTAAACATCCATTTTTTGGCATTTTAATAAGTTCACCTTGGATCTATGAGAAGACAAAAATTTTCTAACTTTAGGTGTTGTTGACATCAATGTTAGCATCAACATCAATGCCACCTATAGAAACTTCCTTGAAAATACCAACTCCAATAGCTTTTTGGTTTTCTACAAGCCCCTAGTCATGCCTGCTAACCATCCCCAACAAAATGAACATCATTTTGGATACTTTCGGTAGTGTTTGGGGGCCCAAACCAAGGTGTTTTAGCTAAGTGATGCTAAGTGACATTGAAGTTAGCATCAACATCACCATCAATGTCACCTATAAAACCACCATTGAAAACACCATATCTAGTAACATCTTAGACTTCTACATGCTCCTAGTGAGGGTCCCAAACCATCCCCATGATGATAGGCATCAATTTGGACAATTTTAGTAAGCTTTGGAAGACATTAGATGGAAAATTTTTCTAAGCATCACCCATGTGATGCTAAATTTTTTTTCTAAGTATCACCCAAGGATGCTAAAAAGTATTTCTAAGTGTGGGACAAGGTGACATTAACACTAACATTAGCATTAGTATTAACAACCAAGTCAAAATTAGAGTTAGAATTTTTTAGTTAAATGTTAGTACCAGAGTTAGAGTTTTTAAGCTCAATGCAAGCACCAAAGTTATAATTTTTCAACTCAACATCAACACTAGAGTTAGATTTCTTCTCAATGTCATATGTCACCCCCCACATCATCAATATAGTACTTCTTACTTACAAAAACCAATGTTTTAGCTTTAGTCTTAGCTTCTCAGGCTCTCCAATGACCATTCAACATTGTTTCTAAGGCACCAAATGTCAATTTTAGTAGGCTTGGAGGTAGTCATGGAGGTTAGGACTAGAAATTTTTCTAGGTATGATAGTTGATGCTAACACTAGTGTCAATGTCAATGTTAGTGTCACCCTACTTGTGTCAGCATTATTTCAAGGTCATTAAGTTTGACATTTGATAGCATTCCCTAGGTCCAAGAGCTTCACGACATCCTCAGAGCACAATTCAACATTAATTCAGACATCAAAAAGGGTTCCAAAGACTTGGGAATACCATTTGACAAATGTTGGAAAATTTTTCTAAGCCCTTAATGATGTTGACACTGACACTAGTGTCAACATTAGTGTTAGCATCAAAGTTAGAATTTTTTAGCTTATCGTTAGAATCAAGGTTAGAATTTTTCAGCTCACCATTAGCACTAGAGTTAGAATTTTTTATCATAATTAATTTGTACTTCAAATTTTAATTTCCAAAAATAAACTTTGAGTTAACTCCACTTAACTATATGGTCAAATTTGGAAATCCTAAGTCTATAAATATAAGATCAAAATTCAAATTTAGGGCTAGTTTCTTGAGATCTAGAGCATTTTTCAAAATTTTGAGATACCAAATGTATGAACATCTACCTTCTACACATCTCCTATGTGTTCTAGGAGCATCACAACTTTGCCTAGTAGGCTGTGAGCTCAATATAGCATTAGTATCAGTTCGATAACTCTTCCATGACCATGCTAGACTTAGAATTTTTCAATATTAGTGTTACTTCTCCATAGTTAGAATTTTTTAGCTCTAGTGTTAGTCCTAAGACACTTAGCTAAAATAATCCCATTTTGGCCCTGAATTAATTCTAGATAGCATTTGCAACTTTCACATCCATATATGCATTCTCCAAAGTTTTAGTTTCACTCCCACAACCTTCATTTTCCTCATACATTGAGCCTTTATTATCAATTTTATCTCCCTTACGTTTTTCACTAATACTTGCAGTTTTGGCCTTTCATAGGACGTAAACATTTTTCATTCACTTAACTCATCATCTTCATTATTTGGGAAAGAAATCGAAAACCATTTTCCTATATCAAGCTTTCTATATTTTAAATACTTTATGCTCTTTTATTTATTCTTCTATACTTAGATAATATTCTATCTTTCATAATTCATTCCATTATTTGTTTTATTTTTAGCAAATGAGCTTAGTTAATTTTGCTACTTGAACTTATTATTTTCATCACTCCCTTGCCATTTCTAGTTCATGTGTGATAACCTAAGTGAGGGACACTAGAATTTGAGCTATGAGTACCTGTAGCAAGATCAATACTTCCAGAGCTAGCCAAATTAGTCCACATTTAAATGGAGGTTTATGCCCCATCATGTTATAATCATTGACTTACCAAATATTACATTAAACCAAAGATCATTTGTGGTCATGAATTAAGTACTTCAATACTTAATTCATGGAGGTGTTCTTTTAATGTTGAAAAATAACAATTTTGTAGGAGCATTTTTGGCACTAGAAGGAGGGCCAATAGGTTTTCTAGTGGCTTAAAACTACTACTTAGTAGCCTATAAGTTCTTTCCAGCACTTAAAAGTTTTTACTGTTATTACTTTTTCTTAGTTTATTTTCTCATTTATACTTAATCTTTATTTCTTTCAAAGGGTGTGTATGTAGAAGACATTTAGTAATACCGTGTCTTGGCAAGTATTCAACTCCTTTCATACCTTCTAGATTCATAGACTAATAGAGACATAGAAGCCATAGGCTCTTCTGGCACTTATGACTCAACATGACTACATGATTACATGCACCAAGTGAGAGCTAAGCATACCACTCCCCAAAAATGAGCTAAAGAGGATGGATGCCTATGAAATGACTCATGGTTTAAAACCACTCCTACCTAATCTAAACCATCCTATTAAGTTAGACTAGTCTGAACAAGCTATGTTAGCAAAGTACCTAATCATTAAAGATGAACTCTAGGTAATGGCAAGTATTGAAACTCAACATAGGTAAGCTATGATGGACTTTCTAGTGGGGCATCCTAATATCAATAAGAGTAGTACTTATCAATTTTAGGATCAACATAGCAAAGGAAGTGGTGGCATCAAAAACCATAGTGGTGATAAAGAGGAACATCCCCATATTTTCCTACATGCAGACCTCTTCCATCAATCACATTCATTACCTCAAAGTCCTATTTTACAACATGTGAATCTCATTAGTTTCACTAATCCATTTTATGTTCATGTACCTCAAACTATTGCACCTGCAACTCATACTTGGGCCATCTCATAATCATTACCCCACTTGCGAGTAACTTATCCCTAGTCTATAATCTCTTCCCAAGGACAACTATAATTAATTCTACAAATTCTACACTAGTACAAAATGTCAACCTACCATTTAATCCTTTTCAATACTTATCACACACTATTCCTATTCAACAATCATATGTTTTCTTATTTTTCCCCTCATCCTCACACTATATCCTTCACTATAACATCACACCATTGACTCTTATGCTTACCATGACACCCATTTAGCCAACATTGTCTACCTACAACCCAGTGGTAACTAACAATTCTATACTATCTATCCTAGATGTTCCTCCTAAGCTAATATTACTTCAAGATCTCTCTTCTAAATTATAGGTGAATGAGGATCAAACAAAAAAAGCCACTTCATTACATGGGGGTAGTCTTGTTGTTTCTATTGTCAATCTCCTTATTGATTATACCTACTCAAGTTCCTAAAGGAATTTCCTTATCAAATTTTACTAAGGATAATGGAAAGTTTGATCCCAATAATCATGCCACCACCTTTCACAATGAATACATGTTATTAGCTAATTATCCCCACACCATCCTTGGAAGTTTTTCCAACTTCCTAATTAAGAAAGAACTCGAATGATATAGTTCCCTCACTCACAAATCTATCATCTCCCCAGAACTCTTCACTCCCTTCATGCAAAGATTTAAATACAATATTGCTAAGGCTGACACTTTGCAAAAGCACCTAACACTCAAACTAGATTCTAATAAGTCCATTTCCAAGTTTATCTCTTGATGGACATCAACCACAATGGAAATATCCATCCATTGCTTGATTATTAGTTGCTGGATATTTTTGAAGAAGTAGTCTAGGATTATATCAAGGGTAAGCTAGTCTATTCTATGTCACTCAACCTTCATGATGCCATCATTTCTGCTAAGCAGATCAAAGAGGTGGCCATCCAATGTAATGATCTAGAATGAATTAAATTTCACAAAAAACCAACAAGGTAGCTAAAGAAAAGGCCTTACAAAATGTAGAAAAAATAGTAACTTCAGTGAATTGAACTTTACTAACATCCTCATCCACTACCAATAATGCTAGGAAAATCTTATCAAATGGAGGCCAACAACCCAAGGATCATTTCAAATATCATAAGTTTTTAATGACCTACTATCAACTCTATAACACGTTGTCAAGAGATGACCACATAACCCCAAAATAGGTCTCAAAGCAATCCCGAGCTAGATTCAAACACTTACATACCCTAGCCATAGATCCTTTTGAACATGTGGAAGGAGAACCACTAGTCACAAGATGGTATGATCCTAACCAATTTTGCTACTACCATGAGATTGCAGGTTATGACATAAATGATTGTAATGCACTCAAAGATGACATTCATGCTTTTGTCAAAAAAGAAAGAATAGTCTTCAACACACTAATTCAACTTGAAAATAAAGATATGCAGATCTTTCATGACTTCTTGGATTCCCTTTTGAGTGGAATATCTACATTCTACCTTGAACCCAAGACAATCATCATAAAACTATGTTCACTATCCAGATGGGTTCCTTTCAAACTTATCCCTAAGTATCCTCATAACTCATAAGCTAATCCTCCTAAACTCATGAAACCTTTTGTCATCAATCTCCCTACAAACAGTTACCTTGCTTTAGCTACCCAAAAGGTACAAAGAGCACCATTTTTCATAAATCTCAAATCATACTATGATGCTATGCTTGCCCCTAAAAATTTTATGAATTCTAGCTCTTCATCACCACTAAGAAGTAGGTCACCTTTGCTTGCTCCATCTCATCTAATTGATTTTTTTTTCCTATTTTACCTTATGCAATGTCATCTTCATCGTGTCTCTTATCCCCACTAACCTCATAGAAATCACCATTACTTTCTACCTCCACACCTCTAATTTATATCCTTACCTAAGCATAAAAGAAAAAAAATGTGTACCAAGAAAAAAGTGAAGGACTAAGTCAACAAATAATCTTCCCCATAGTGGAAGAAGAAGGTGGCATTCCAAGAGCCTCAATATCCATCTACGTCTACTTCAACAACTACTTCAACTAATCAATCATTAATTATTCGTTTAGCTCTTACCACCAAGGATGCAATCCTTGGGAGAAAAGCTTTACCTAAAATGACAATAATAATGAAATTGGAGGGAGAAAATCTCTCTTTCTCTTTGATCTTATCTTAACTTTCAAGGAGCATCGTTTGGCATTGGAAGAGCTCCGAAAGTTCATTACTGTTCTAGTAGACATCTATCCGTATGTCCAAGCTATTTCATCAGTGCTTAACACTCCATGATATGAGGTGGATTACTTGGTGTTCAAGGGGAGGAACATCAAAATCCATTCTATCATGGTTGTTGTATGTCAACTTCCCATCTACATCACAATACCAATCAAGAACAATGTGATACTACCTTTAATGCATGTGGATGATGAAGCTGGATCCAACATCATTATGTGGGTTGTCATTGAGTGTCTTAGCCTTAAAAAGTAGGTAACATATTCCAACCATAACTCTATTTAATTTCATTTTTTGGAGCTAGATTAGAGATCATAGGCTTGATTAAATTACCTTTCTTAGTACAAAATTGTATTGCTTTGAAAGCTATTTTTGCAATAATTAGGGATTTCTTTAGGATAAACACTATCTTATGAAGGCCCTGGTTAGCTTATCATCATGTAGTTTGCTCATTTATACACCAAGGGATACACTATTCATGCAAGGATAGGGAAGTAATCATTTGCGTTAATCTTGAAGTCTCTCCCATCTTTTGCCTAGATGTGTTAGAGAAAGCTATGCTATGCTATCAACTTGTTATCATAGGTTAAATGTCCTCATCAAAAATCAATGAGTCTAACATTAGCATTGCATTGTCATTTAACTCTTACAAACTCATAGATCTACACTTCGGTCAAATAGACACTGTAGAATTTGTTAGAATCATCAAGGATTGTATCTATTCCCACCTTAAGAAAATCATTCTCAACATGTTCCTTACCTAGGAATCATGTCATCTTTACCCAGTTATCCTCATATTTTTAATCTATATTCTAATCTTATCTTAATCAGCTATGTTTGGTCATTTTATTTACTTTATACTATTTTATTTCATGTTATTTATTTTCCTTAATTTATGCATTTGTTACCAACTTTAACATTATTTTCGTTTAGTACTTTATTTAATCTTTTTTTACATCTTAGTTATCGATACAAAAAATCATAAAAACATAAAAATATAAAATGAAAACTACCATAAAAACATAGAAAATCAAAAAACATAAACATATAAAACACAAAATCCAGTAAACAAAACCTTTCATTATTTTACCATTGTTTCTTGTATCATAGTTTTAAAGAATTCCTACAAATACATATCGAATATAAACACATCATTTAGCAAACACTTTAAGGTTAAAAACATAGCCAATATTCCATCTTTACTTCTTCTTTATCCCCTTCCCTACAAGAACTACCTATTTAGTTCATGTGGTCCCCATTTGCCTTCCCCCTTTCTCCACATCATTAATTTATCATTGTTTTCCAATCCCCATGAGTAATTTGTCCCTTAATCAATCCTATGTCCAACTGCCATCATCTTGCTTATTCTAAAGCCAATATCAACCTAATCATCATCATTCTAAGAACTTCACCTATGCCTAGCTAGGGGCACATTGTCCTCTATAGTAACATCATCTGTTATTAGGTAATGACCATGTTCCACTTCATCTCAGAGATGGCTCCTTCATTGTTGTCAAGAATCATGGTAATTGAGTATACTATTAAAAGGATTGAGAGCGTTGAGATAGAGAAACTTAAGAAATGAGATAATCAAAATAACCAAACATCAAACTCCATGATAGATCAAGAATAAATGCATAAGAAAGGAGAAGTTGTTTCACACCCCCAATCAAACCAGGATAAGTAGTGAGACATGACATTCCATGAGCATTATTTAATATTTATACATATAGTTCATAACCGTAGGCTTAAAATAAGCTTTGATTGATCCCTTTATCTTAGGAATTGTTCCTCATCATCTCATATGCATATCCTATTATTTTGAGACTTCTCTTATATCATATGTACATTGAATAGGTACATTATCATCATCTTCTTAATTTAGTGTTTGCAACATATTTAATGTTGGAATTATCCTCATAGTCACTCCCTTAATGACAACATGCTAGTTGTTAATTAATACACCTCCTTGATGCATGCACTATTCAATTTCATGTCATGCATTTACATAATGATCATCCAACTATATTATGACCATTTAATCATTGAAGCTTTTAACTTCTCTAAGTATTTTTGATGAAAATTTGATAAAGATATTCTTGTTTGTTAATGGTGTTATCATGCTAGCTTTTCCTTTGATATTTTTGCATGATGTTGAAGACTTGATTTTTCTTCTAATTACTTCACACATATGTTTGCTAGCTAGATAAGTATGACCTTGTTGTGCATGAGCTCTAATCCACAATCCTTAAGGTCAATATTCTTGATAGTGCACATTCACGAAAATTAAATTTACCATATGAAGTTGCATTGAATAAATAATGTACCTTATCTTATTATAAGCATGCTCTTGTTGTTGTAATTTTGAAGTAATATCTTCATCTTTCTTTGGTTGTGGGGAAAAAGCTCAAAAATGGAAAATCTTGCATTTGCATTTGCATTTGTTGCTACTTTTTCAATTGCTCACCAAAATCTGCCTCCAGATCTACTATTGATGTAGCATTTGCATTTGCCTTGTTGTCATCCTCATCTTGTTGCTCCTAAAGTGTTTCCCTTATAAGGGGAGAAATGTGAACATTATGAGAAACCATGGGTATTAAAGAAGGCAAGTCTTTAAGGTTTTGGCTCTCTTCCCTTGTCAAGGGATGAAATTTCGATAGTCCTAGATGAATCCTTTACCTTTGGTTTAGGTTTCAGTGTGGAATATGATGATTAGATGTTCCACAAAAGAATTAGATAGATGTTACCAATAAATCTATATTAAATAAGATGAGATCCTATTCATGTAATTTCTATCTAATCCCATGATTAGTTGATCCTCTATCAAAAAGATCCTTAAATGAGATGATAAGGATCATCCCCATGATTTCCTAGATTCATGTTTGTCTTTCCAAATCTATTTTTGGGAGATCAATGCCTATATAATTGTAGTAGCATATGTTCATTTGTAATAGAATTTAAGAGAGTTTTACAAGATTGTATTTATTCTAACTAAGTTATTTATTTCCTTTTAGCTTAGATCATAGATCCATGGCCCTTTAGACTTGTCATTTGGTATCAAAGCAAGTTAGTTTAAATCCTTGATAATAGATCTCTCTAGTATGATCCATAATCACAGATCCGTGTCTCTCCAGATTCTTATCTTTAATGGAGAAAATTATTATGCATTGAACTAGCAAAGATGCATAGGATGAACTAGAGATTGCATACAAGAGATTATCAAAAGTTTAAGTTGTCAAGCTACAAGTATTAAGGAAAGATTTCGAATCTTTATGCATGCTAGATTTAGAGAATATTGATCAATACATCAGCCAGTTTCAAGAAGTTTGAAATGAACTTGAATCTTGTGGAGAAACACTTGAGGAGAGGCATGCTATTGAAAGGATCCTTCAAAGTGTAACTAGATGATATGATTTTATCCTCGTGGCTATTGAAGAAGCAAAATATCTCGATAAGATGACCATGGTTGAGTTCGTAGAAAGCTCAAGAACACACGAGTAAAGGATTACTGATTGTGAGGAGTCAACAACAAATGCATTTCAAGTGCAATTTTAGAGGACGTCAAATCAAATCAAAATCAATGATCCTTAGGCAGATCCTCATTTAGAGGATTTGGTCATGGTCACGATAGATTTGGAGGTCATGGTTGTGGAAGATCAAATGAATCAAGGGAAGGTAAGCATTGTGATTTTTATGGCACCGACACCCACAATACTCTAGAATGTTGGTCTAGAAAGAAGTATGAAAAGAAAGGCAAAGCAAAAATTGTAGAACATAAAGATCAACAACTAGATCAACAAAAAGGTGAACAATTATTTTACACTGAAAAGAAGGAAGAACAACTCTTGATTTCTACAAAGGTACTAGATACTGACAACAACAACAATATTTGGTATGTTGATAGTGGGTGCAGTAGTCACATGACTAGAAATAAGAAGTTGTTCTCAAATCTAGAAAACTATGATGAAAAGGTAACTATAGGTAATGGAAAAAAGCTAACCATTATAGGGATTGGATCTCTTGCCTTCACAACAACTCAAGGTAGCAAATATATTTTCTCCTAGATTTATTATGTTCTAGATCTCTCAAAGAATTATTAAGTGTTGGGTAATTATGTGGTAATGGTTGTTGTATGGAATTTTAAAAAATTTGTTTGTAAAATATCTAAGGTTAATGATGACAAAGGTATTGCCATTATCCTTGTTAGCAAAAATCAGATGCAAAAGGATGTTCATTGCCTCACTGTCATAGAAGGAATGACATGACTATGGCATGCAAGGCTGGGACATGTCAACTTTGGGTTTTTGGACCATATGCAAAAAGAAAACATTGTGGCATATGTCAACTAGAAAAAATTATAAGATTGCTATTTCCTAGGAAAGAACATAGATCTCAATCAAAATTAGATCTAGTTCATATGGATCTATGTGGTCCCATGAAAACATTGAGCCTAGGTAAAAGTCAATATATGTTCATTATTGTGGATAAAATTTCAATATTTTCTTGGGGATATTTTCTCAAGTTAAAGGATTAAACATTGGGATTTCTTAAAGAGTTTAAGGTGGAAGTAGAAAATCAAAGTAGCAATAAAATTTAAAAAATCTGGACATATCGTGGTGGTGAATTTTTATCCAAAGAGTTTGATGAATTTTGCAAGAAAAATGAGATTATTCATCAAACCACCACATCATTTATACCCCAACAAAATGGCATAGCAGAGCAAAAAAGTAAAATTGTAGTTAAAATAGCAAGGTGTTTGTTGCAAATGTCAAAAGTATGTGCAATAACAATCTATCTTTTAAATAGATTGCCATCAAGGCCAATTCAAGATAAAACACCATATGAATAATGGTATGGTTATACTCCAAACATTTCACATTAAAAAAAACTTTAGATCTCCTTGCTATGTGGAAATTCCTGCACAAAATTGGCAGAAATTAGATGTCAAAGCAAGGCCATATATTTTTCTTGGCTATGCCAGAAATTCAAAAGGTTATAAGAATTATGATGAAGAATAAAAAAGGTGGTAGACTCACACGATGTAGTGTTCTTTGAAACACAGCAAAATAATACTCAATTTGCAGGAAAAGATGCATCGTTTAAGGCATATACCACCTATCAAAGTATGTTGGATGGAAACGGTAATATTTTACCGGAATTAATGCTGTGCATGAGAATGTAACAGGACCAATCACCTATGTGATGGAGCTGCAGTCTTTCAAATTAAAATGCGGGTGATCAGCTTTCTTCGCCCAGCACACTTTCTGTCCTCCTCCTTTTGGTCAACAAGCAGAGGTTCTACTGTGGTAGAATTCCCACCGTCCTGGATTTCACAATGCCCAAGCATCTATGCAACGTTCGACTGGCAATCAGAGTGTAAATCTGCTGTATTGCAGGAGACTTTGCTTCTCTTCTACTGAATATCCATATTTTTCTCAACAAAACTTCTGCATCCGATGCATTTTTTCATCCAAATTTCCTATCCTGGCTTGGCAATCCGAACCACGCAGCAACCACAATGCAAAATATTAGACCGTTTTCTTCATCCGTAGCAAAACCTTTCCATCATAATGTCCCATCACGAGATCCTTCCTCCAGCCTTGCTCTGCAGAATTTAGATTTGTCCAAACTTGGTCATTTTTTTATCATGAACGTCGCTATTCTTTCTTGTCAATTTCACTGCTGCAATATCATTCCGGTATTTATTTTTCCTCATAATCATCACCTATTTTTTCCACACCTCCACTTCAGTTAGGTGACGTTTTATTTAACGTTCCTGTTTCCCACTCTGGATCGTGATCTTCTGCATATGATTTCACCTCAGCTGTACCTGTATCCTCATCAGCTTTTACTCTTTTGTCTGGGCTACCTGCGGATATTCCCCGTTCCATGGGCTGTTCTACAATTCTCACACTAGCTTCGCTTCATCCCACTCATTCCACTCACCTCCCGCTTGGGTCCCTATCACCCAGCCTCTAATACGCTGGATTCTAACTTTACCTGGTCCATCGCCCGCAATCAATTTCAGGAAGCTAATAACCGCAATGCCCAATATGCGCAGCCTGCTGCTGATGCTCTCTTAGTCGATGACTTGGATGATGAAGGAGCCGGAACGATGATGGTTTGGTGAAACTGTCCATAGTTGTTGAATTAGATGAATGGTGGATTGATGAGAAAGAGCTGCAACAAATTAACAAAAACAATACATGGAGTCTTGTAC
Organism: Gnetum montanum; assembly: GCA_015680685.1. Lineage (NCBI taxonomy): Eukaryota > Viridiplantae > Streptophyta > Gnetopsida > Gnetales > Gnetaceae > Gnetum > Gnetum montanum. The sequence continues at coordinate 18,904 of MNCI01033154.1, forward strand.
TATGTACATTTGGTAAGTTTGTTATTGATTTAAAATGGATTTATAAAATTAAAAAAAATCAACATGGTGTAGTGGAAAAATTCAAAGATTGCCTCATCACCAAAAACTATCTCCAATAGCAAGGATGTGATTTTGAAAAAAGCTTTGCTCTTATTTCACCAATGGAATTGGTGAGAATCTTTATTACTATTGCTACTCAAGCTAGCCATGCAATTCATCAACTAGATGTGGCCTTTGCATTTGTTAATGGCTATCTTAATGAACAAGTTTATGTGGAGCAACCACCAGGCTTTATTGATGAAGAAATGAAAATTCATATTTACAAGTTCCATAGAGCATTATATGGGCTCAAGCAAGCTTCCTGTGCTTGGTACACTGGAATTCATGCATTTTTCATGCGAGTAGGCTTCACCAATATTCAATCACAATCAACCATTTGTAAAAAGATATTAGGTGATGATTATATTTTTGTTTGCTTATAGTTAGATGATTTGATCTATTTTTCATCTATAGTTGCATTGGGAAATAATTTTCTTAATGCCATGAAAAATGAATTTGAAATATTTGATCTGGGCAAGATGTTATATTTTTTGAGCTTTCAAGTTGTCTAAAGACCAAAGTCAATTTTCACATGCCAAATGAAATTTGCCCAATCCTTAATTGAGAAATTTGGCATGATTAATTGTAATCCCTCAAATACACCACTCTCCCTTGGTACAAAATTTACCAAGGATGACACTTCCCTCATTACATTGTTCTCTTGTTGGTAGTCTCATGTATCTTTTCAATATTTGCCTAGAAATCTAATTTGTTGTAAATTATATCTTCTTGTTCATGCAAGATATGCATGAATTACATTGGAAAGTTGCGAAGTAGGTTCTATGATATCTAAGAACTACAACAAATTATGGGATCACATTTCATCAACAAGAAATTTTCAAGATATGGGAATACACTAATGTGGATTGGGAAGGTGACCTTGAAGATTGTAAATCAATTTTTGATTGTTGTTTTATCTTTGGTCCATCAATTATCTCTTGGGGATAAAAGAAACAAACTAGAGTTACCCTCTCAACAACAAAAGTAGAATACATAGTCATATCAATCATTGTTACTCAGGCCATATGGATCCACTCCATTTTCACTGAAATGAGATATACACATGAACCTTTCATTTGTTTATATTGCGATAGCACAAGCACTAATGTGATGGATCATAATCTTGTCCATCATGGGCACTTTAAACACATAGATATCAAGCATCATCATCTCAAAAGTTTAATCCAAGACAACACACTCAACATGAAGCATCGTGGAACTAAAGCACAAATGGCAGATATTTTTACTAAGATTGTGAGTTGTGAGAAGTTTGAATCTTTTAGAGACTTCTTTGGAGTAAAACCTCTTACCATCATAGGGGGATTTATGGAATATGATGATTAGATGTTCCATAAAAGAATTAAATAGATCTCATCCATAAATCTATATTAAATAAGATGAGATTCTATTCATCTAATTCTTATTTAATTCCATGATTAGTTGATTTTCTATTAAAAAGATCTTTAAACAAGATGATAAAGATCATCCTCATGATTTCCTAGATTTATGTTTATCTCTCCAAATCTATTCTTGAGAGATCAAGGCCTATATATAGTAGCAGCATATGTTCATTTGTAATAGACTTTAAGAGAGTTTCACAAAATTGTGTTTGTTCTAACTGAGTTCTTCATTTTCTTTTAGCTTAGATCATAAATCTAGGGTGCTTTAGGTTTTTCATTCAGCACATACAATATCAGCTTAATCTACGATGCTTCTCCTCCCTTTGTGTTTGCCTTTGCATTTGGCAAAGTTTTAGAAGAGGAAGACCAATACCCAGATGCTTGTTGGCACAAACATTGGCTTGCTATGCCAATGCATGTTATGAATTGTCGTAGTTTGAATCTGCACATAGCTTCTCCATTGTGAGCCAAGCCATAGCCATAGCCACAAGCCATAGCCATAGCCTTATCATATGATTTCCTTCTCTTGCTAGCTCTGCAATGTGAATGATATATTACTTTAGATGCATAGGGCTTTTCATTCTTGATCTCTTTCTTCAAGATCTCTCTTAGATGTCATATCATGAATAGTGAATGCCTTTTTGAAGTTGTTATGTAAATCTTGAATTCTTGATGTAAAAAGACTTTTAGTTATAACTTTGTAGGGACTGCTAAAAGCATCTAGTTTTTTTTAAAAACATAAATAAATAGGTACGATCAAGGATCTTTCTTGGTTGTTTGGCCATTTTTTTCTAACTTGCAAGCCTTTTCTGTGGCCTTCAAATTGCAAACATCTAATTTGTTTTGTGTTGGCACATTTTAGCCATTTTATGAAGTAGGAATATGAAATTAATAGATATGGCAAGATCCTTATAAAAATATACAGGGATAAAAAGATATGCACTTGAGGACCATAAGTAACATTGCCTATCTAAGTTTTAGGCAAATGATCTATTTCGTGCTGCTCTTTTTAATATGATTGGTATTTATTCACATGGACTTTTAATTGGGAGTATGAGTTTGATGGGACGCGATATCGCGGTGCACCATCATATCTATAAATAAGAGGCAACTCTCCCTTATTGCTCATCCTAGGCTTAGACTGTAGCGAAACTCTGGTAGTTTGATCCCTCCAGAGATAGAATATTTTCCATGTGCCCGCAGTAGGAACTCCAGAGTGAACGGATCTTTATTCGAGCAGAGATTGTACTTGAACACAAGTTTGTGTACGGCAATAAAGATGAACTTCTTGGATAAACCTTGCAGTGCATGGAATAGGCTAATTAGGATTTTATTTATTGTTTATCATTTAAATGCTTTCTTAGTTATTAATTCTCTCTCAATCCTTCTCTCCTAGTTAAGTGCCTCAATACGACCGCTTCGAGCACATGCGTTACGCTTGGTGATCCCAGCAACGATCAGCATTTGGTAGCCAAGGTTGCATTGGTTCAGGGCGTGAACGGTAAGTGGGAATGGATGCTGATGCTAGGTTAATTCAGACTTAGTTAGTTAGTTAGAGTTAGTAATTAGTCTCTTCAACCCTTCACCTCTCAACATAGGAGATAAAACAAAGAAAGCTATAAAAATCATATACCTCAGACTTACTTAACCATACACCATGAAAAATACAAGTAAGTTTGGGAAGACAACGAATAATTAACCTTAAGTGTTCCATGAGGCGTGTAGGCACTTAGTCTACGGAGTTCGACCGGATCACGCGTGTTACGCTCGTATTCGTATGGTTTAGTGTAGGGGTACCTCGCCACTCATCATTGGCTCCGTTGCCAGGGACTAAGTGTTTGTGCGCTAAGTAGAACATAGTAGATCACTCACATCGTTGGGAGCTTAAATGAACTTTAGGGTTAATTAAATGAAAAATTTATATAACTGTTAATTAGCACACTGAATAAGACACAATGTCTTCTTCTTCTTCTCACAAGAGCATTACACCACCTAGGGATAATACAAGAAACAGTCGGCAATCTAAAACACATAACCAAAATCAACCAGTTCCTCAACAACATCGGGTAGCATATATTCATCTCGATGAGTACATACTAGATTTTATCTTTATCCTCCATCAAGACGAATAGCTGCGATGGAGAGACTTGCAAGGTAACATAGTGTTACCTCCAGATTGGTCAGTCCCAAACATGCTCCTCCGTGCTCTTGCATAGATCGGCATGACACAGCTCTATGCTGAATACGTTATAGGTGAATTTGACATAAGGGATTACCATCCCACATCCGCACAATGTATAAGGAACTCAAGGCAGGAGAGCCACCATACACTGTTGAAGGGAAAAGGGGTCTCGCATGTCCTAAGTGAAATTGGAGATGGTGAACCACTTATAACGGGTTCTCTATCGAATGATGTTCCCCCTCCTGATGATAGTGAAGAGGTGGGGTATTAGAACCTATGATCCATGATACACAACTCTTATTCTGATCCCCATGAACGCCAACTGTTCACTGAGGGAACAACAATGCATGACAAGGACGGGCACTCAGATTGTCATCACGATCGGGGCTGAAGCCATAGAAGAGAAGGTAGGAAACATCGTCATGGCAATGGTTCTCCTTCTTCTTCCCCTTCTTCACATCATTCACCCTCTCCTTACACCTCTGGGCATAGCCATCAAGAGCATAACGGTGAGGATTGAGGTAGATAAAATGAGAGACCTCGATGAGAGAGTCGAGAGAGAGGACAAGGGCATGAACGAAGGGAAAGCAGGGAGCAACGTAGACATCATAGACGTCATGAAAGAGATGATCATGATGAACCCCTACTTGCAACCTGAAGTATGCTAAATATCACGGAGGTAGTGAGAATACCGACAAGGGATCAAAGAGATAGTCGGATCAAGCGCTTAGATATGAATAACATCCCACGCTTCGAAGGGGGATACAACGCGGATCCACAAAATCATTTATAGGCATTCCATGATGCCTACACCTTGCAAAACATAGAAAATGAGTGGTAGGAATTGAAGTTGTTTCCTAGGACACTCATTAAGGAAGCAAAGAGTTGGTACCGTTCCTTAGAGCCGAAAACCATTAGGAGGTGGAGTACGATGTTAGAACTCTTCAACGATAAATATCAAACGTACTCTAGAGTGTCTAATTTGCGTAAGCAAAGCCAAGGATGGAAGCAAGGTACTCATGAATCCTTGGATGCTGCCATGGGCCACTACTATGCATTGTTACATCATTGCCCGGGCCATGGTTACGCACAACGGGATCAAGTCTACCACATCGTAGATGGGCTAAGGTATGAAACTAGGAGAACCCTTGGGAGTTATGCCCAAGGGAGACTATCAGAACTTAGATCCCATGAAATTCATTGCTTGTTGGAACAAGTAGCCAAAGAAGAAGGGGAGTTACGAAAAAGGGAAGGTGCAGAAGAATATAACCGTGATCCCTCTCTTCGAAAGAAGGGAGTGAGATTTTGTGATGAAGAGGATGAGTCACCACTCGAAGAGTTGGTGAACAGAAAAACCTTACCACTTCAAAAGCTAACAACAGAAGTATTGGCTAAGGTAGATGAAGTATGGAGCTCCTTAGATAGTAAAATTAAAACTGTCCTAAAGATTGTAGAGGAGTCTAAGGAGGAACGAAGTAGTGACAAGAACAAGACAAAGTGGAGAGATTTAGGCCTTGCATGTGACAAGGGTAAGGGGAAAATAGCTATCTTTGATGAGGTTGTGAATTCAGACACGGACGATGACAGTGGATGTAAGATTTTCCAATATGACCATCTCAAGGGATGTTGTCCAATCATCTCACATCTACAAGAGTTTGGGGTGTATGCACTTAACCCGAGACTTAACCAACGACATACACCCCAAAGGTTACCTTATCCCCAAGGTAACCCAAGGCAGTTCTACCAACCGTTGATGTACTATCCAAGTGGAACTCCACCACAACCCATCGGACAACATCAGCAGTGGCAATACCCATAGTCATGGGGGATGCCACCACTGAAACAACAATACCCTTATTGGCAGCTAGACCCATATGGATACTACGTGCAGCAGCCAATTTCTCCAAGTGACTCCATGGGTCACACAACTCCCCAACATCACTACCAAGTTTGGGAGTACTTTAGAAAGACTCCTTCTCCTCTAGGAGATGCTCCATACCCATATCATTCTCCTAATCTATCCTCACCTCTTCCACCGGTAGTTCCCATACCTCCTGCTCCAACAATGCAAGGGAAACTCCCCACTCAACCGCAGCAATGTAACGCTACGAGAGCTGTAAACATTCAACCCACTGCTAGTTCTGACAACGTAAAAAGAGAAGATATTTCTTCAAAAAGAAAAGCCCAGACAAGCTCTCAAAACAACAAGTGGTTGAGTCTATGCATGCTCCTCCAACATACAAGACTTCAGAGCTCCCTTCTATCCAACAACAGAGCTTAACGCATACAGTTATGTTGACACATACTGTAACCTACTGGATCAAGGTAGGCCACCTTCCCAAGAAACTCTTTGATCCTGGAAGCCCCTTAATCTACCTACAAGTCATCGGGAATGAACCACATAAGCCTCTTCTTGACTCAGGTTCCGGAGTCAACTTAATCTCACGAGAAATGTATCGAGCCTGGAACTTGCCCCAACTTAAGAAGAGCAGCATTCAACTAGAGCTGGCTGACCAGTCCATCACCATTCCCTTGGGATTGGTGGAGGACATAGTTACCACTGTGTGTGGTTGGTCATACCTAGTTGATTTCCTGGTGATAGAAATTAACAATGATAAAGGGGACTTCCCAATTATAATGGGAAGGCCATGGCTGAGTACAATAGATGCGTACCTAGGGATCCGTGATCTTTCCTTGGAGATATCTAAGGTAAATATTTATGGAAAGATCGAGAAGAAGAAATTTCCATGCATCACATATAGTGACTCATCGGGTGATGACATGGAGGAATGCACAACATCTCCTCCATGTAATTGGTGTGCCCTAGAAACTATGAGACAAAGATGCCTATATGTAGCAACCACTCAACAAGAGAATACCCAGTGGTTGATAGCTAATCAAGATAGCAACCCAACAACATGCATGGAATGAGCTGAGGGAATAACTCATGCCAACAACGAGGGCATAAACACATTGGAGTATGAGCATTGCCGACTTCCACCCCGTAGTCTAAGAACATCAATGGCGAGAAGTTGGGCACTTTTACGAAATTCAAATAGAAGTTCATTATTTTGGACCTTTCCCTTTCCATTCAGTCATGGGGGAGATGTCCACCTATGCTAATCATTTGGGGCCCTTAGTTCTTTTTAGTTTTTTTTTTACACATTTTTGTTTTACATGTTTTTGTTTTACACATTTTTGTTTTACACATTTTTGTTTTACACGTTTTTGTTTTACACATTTTTGTTTTACACATTTTTTCTACACGTTTTTGTTTTACACATTTTTATTTTACCTGTTTTTGTTTTACATATTTTTGTTTTACAAATTTCTTTAACTTTTCTTGTTTTTGTTTTACAACATTGTTATACTTTTTCATTTTGTGTGTGTGTGTGTGTGTGTGTTACCCACCTTGTAATTTTTTCATTCAATAAGTATTCTTTATGATGGTATGAACTATTTTTATATTGATTGCTCATGTTTGATTTTTACCTTTAAGTCTTGATGTTGATACTAAGGTATGTTTCTTTTGATATAGTAGGCAATGAGTGTACTTCATCCATTTCTCCACCAAGTTCTATGGTCTCTCTCAGCTTGGAAATGTACGGTCCCTTTTTAAATAAGAACTCTAACGAATTGGTGACTGGGCACTTCTCAAACTTAGGAAGGACTCAAGGATTGAAAAGGGTGTGACTTTAAGGGAACTTGATGCATTTGTGTTGGCCATTCTCTTAGGTTCTTGGATGTTTTCTTCTTGAGTTTTCTTGTCATTTCGACGTCACCCAATTATCAGGAAGCTAAGCAATAAAAATAACAAAGTCTTTGTATGGTATGGTTCTCACATATAAACACATAAAACAAAAAAAAAGAAAAAAAAAGAGAAAAGAAAAAAGTGAGAATTCAAAGCACACCCCTTAGATGAAATAATCATTTGGGCTACAAGCACTTGTTATGGAACTAAAATAAAAATGTTCCCTCTAACTAAGGCCCTTCTCGCTTCCCATTCTCTCCTCCTTGTTTCGTCGGAATGGTGGTGACTCTTGGGT
>MNCI01033157.1:0-13990 GCA_015680685.1 Gnetum montanum
CTATTTTAGTCAACTTTTTAGATTTTTGTTGAATCACTATTTCCCATAAGAACACAACTTAAAGTCATATTATGCTACCCTTACACCCTTGAATTTCATAAAACTAGGAGTCACAGTGTCATCACAACACCTAATGTAGCTCGCAACATTGGTGCAAACATGACTTGTGATAGTCTCACATCTCCTTTTTTCTTCCAACACAATATACTTGCATTCTTATCTTGACTAACTATGAGTTAATTACAATGTTCCTTTTCATTAAAGGTCTTTTTATAATAATTTTAACTTCTAGTTACAAGACAACACTATTTGGAACTGAGGATGTGACACTATACCCTCCTTAGCTTTCATTCATCCTAAAACAAATCCACATTAAGGTCTTTCTTCATGTTCTAATGCTTTGATTACTTCTTTTTAATGGAGGTTTAGATTTGAGGTTCTCTTGCTTATTGTGCAAATGAAAATATAAGTTAATAGGAAAATGAAGAAAAATAAATCTACCATCATATCAATAGCTTAACTCAATCCCTTGGCAATAATAGCAGGTGAATTAAAGGTCTATCAACTACTACTCGTAATTCTTACCAAAGTTACACCATGTGCATCTCATGTTCTTTAGTTACCTTAGTGAAGGTAAGGAAAATTTTTATTTTCAACTTATGTTTTTTTTTTTTTGAAAAAGGTCGAGTAAAATATATTTCAAAAAAAATAGCTATACAGAGTACAGCGTGGGTCAGGGCCGTTGACCCCACGCCCACCAAGGAAAATCCCAAGGGCCGCCCACAGCAACCCCGTCAATGCCACCACACCAACGCAGGACTGCCCACCCACACTGTGCAGACAAAACACCTCCCCCCTGACACTCCGTAAACCAGTGGTGGCAACCAACCGTGGGACAGGAGCGTGGACCTAATTTTTGCTGGGCTGTCCCGGCCCGTCCTCCCTGCGGCGTCAAAATTATTCTATGATTTGGGCAATGCCGGTCCTGCGGTTGGGGGTGTTTACCTTCCAGACCAGCTGAGGTGGATTCAGTGTTCGCTCCTCCCGTATGTTGGTGATTTCAGTAGTAAGCTCATGTCTCTCTTCCGCCGGGATCTAGATGCGATTGATCCGCCCCTGGGCAAAGTCATGGTGTGTGAGCTGTCCATGCAAAACGCCCCCCCCCCCGGAAGCCCCCCCGCGTTCGCACCTGTTGGTTGTGAGGTTCGAGCGTTGTGTGAGGAGCCATGGCGAAGGTAATTTTGTCCCAAAGCTTAGCGATTGTCGTGCAAAGGGTGCTCACGGGGGGAGTGCAGCATCGTTGAAAATGCAGTCATTTCTAGCCCGCCACAGGACCCAGAGCACAGCGAGCGTTGCCGAGTTGCCCGAGAACTCAGGGTTGTGGAGCCCAGACGTTTTCCAGAGCTGCGCGGTCACCTGATAGTCATGGATGAAGTGCTGCAGCGTTTCTTCTTGCTGATTGCACAGAGGGCACTGGGGGTTGAGATCCATGCCCCTGGAGTTCAGAACCGCGCGCACTGGAAGGGCCTGGTGGAGGATCAGCCACCCGGAGGTTTTGATCTTTTCAGGAAGGATGCCCTTCCACAGCTACATCCAGCGCGGATCGGCGGGGAATAGCTTCTGCAGGAGCTGATGAGGGTGCAGGTGGATCCCATCCGTGCTGTCCATCGATCCCACCTGCGCGCAGAGCTGCCTCCAAGTGTGGGAGTTAGAGGTGGCCGCGGTCCAGGGGCTGTACTTCTTACACAGGATTTGGACCCAGAGGGAGGGGTCATCATTGTCAGTGACCAGGCGCTGTAGGAGCTTATGACGCCCCAAGGCAGCCTCCAGCGCGAAAGGGAAGAGGCCAATGCCACCGGCGTACCGAGGCCGCGCGATTTTGGACCAAGCCAGGAGGTGTAACTTCTTACTCCCCTTCCCACCAGACCAGACAAAATCGCGGATGATCTGGTCGATCTTGGCAATGACCCCGAGGGGCGGGGAGGCCATCAAGGTAGCAAACCTCGCCATGGCCCCCAGCACAGCAGATGCCAACACCATCTTCCCCTTGCGAGACAAGAATTTATTGGTCTAGTGGGCCGCACGTTTCTGGATTTTGGCGATGAGGGCTGAAACACCATTAAAAATCGCGAGTCGGCCTCAGGCAAAGATTCGCAATTCAGGCAAGGGTGCATCTCAGCATTCCAGAGGGGGGAATAAGACAGAGCAACGCAAAGAGGCGTGTAACATCAAGTCCGCAACTTCCTGTGCAGATTTCTAATCTTTCTATGCTTTTGCTGTTTACGCTATATCACGCGACATAGCGTAATGACGCTCAGCGTGATAGTGTTTCGACATAGCCCAGCATCAGAAGGGTAGTTGCTTCAGCATGGGGAGAAGCTTAAGCAACCTGATATGTGATTTCTTGTGTATTTTGCTAAGTCTTTTGTTCAAGGACAAGTTTACGCTCTATTACGCACGGCAGCGTAATGAGCGTAATAAGCTCCAAAATAGTCAAAGGCTAGAGAAGCGCAACAGTTCGACACTTTTTCCCATGGTGGTGTGTACCATTGCATATTTCATCGCTTGGCATTGTTTACGCTTCGTCACGTGCAGCTGCGTAATGAGCGTAAGTCATACATTATTTATGCTTCGTCACGCGCAGCTACGTAATGAGTGTAAGTTATACATTATTGACGTTTCGTTACGCGCAGCTGCGTGGTGAGCGTAAATTAGACATTGTCTACGCTTTGTTACCCGCAGCTGCGTAGTAAGCGTAAGACAACTTTGAGCCTATTGTTCTTATGCCGGATTACGCTCATACACGCAACACAACGCGAGTGAGTGTAATGCAGCTTGAAAGCAACTGAAGCACGCTCAACATGTACCTGCTCTTCGCACGCACAACACGCAAACGAGCATGTTGTGCATAGTCACAGTCTGACTTAAAATGATCAAGTCAACGGAACCCGAAATATCCGAGACCCACGTCATCAGGGTTGCACCTTTTCCACGGAGCGTCGCAGCCTATAAGTACCTCAGTTGACAAAGATACAAAGGCTTGGCAAATCAGAGAAGCAGAGGCATTTTTTTTTCTGAGCACTAGAGCATTTTATCACTTTGGTTGGCAAATCGAAAAGGGCAAGAGCATTTTCTGAGCAAGGAAGCACTTATCGCCTTGAGCAGAGAAACAAAGAGCAACCTTTTGACAACCGCCGACAGTACCATCCTTCAGCGAGAACAAAGCACAGTGCGTTTGAGCTGAAGCAACAAGAGAGATCATTCCATTAGCGATCGCTGCCCTGAGCAGAAACTACTCGAAGCAAAGAAGCAGATCACGGATTGTGAGATTGTCTCGCCCAGTTTGCAGACCCTGCCGGTCAGAAACAATTGATCGGCAGACCTCAGAGCTTGACCATCCTTGCATCCCAGCTTTGGCCTACGAGGTAGATCAAACTTCTGTCTGGACAGTTTCCTTATTGTTTTGTGCTCATTTTGTATCAAGTTATTGGGGGTCTCTCCCATTGTAACGTGACAAACCAAATCATACATTCTTTCAAAAATCGAAACATAGATCTTTGAAAGTCACGCGTTTCTCTCTTGGTCAGCGTCTCTTCGGCGTGTTTGATGTTATCAACGTAGCAATCCATCCACATCGTTTTCCTCCCGTTTCACGATCCCTCGAATCAAATCGTAACACGCAAAGATCTGTAATCTTCATTGTTTTACTGACCCATAAGTCCCTGTCTGATCGACAAGACCGTTCAGGGCACCGCGGATTCATTTTTTCCAGCATAGCCCTCGCGCGGATCTGTGGTTAAAACTGTATACACGGAATCTCGGTCGGTATTTCCAGCTGCCGACGTTTTCTGTCGCTACAGTTTTCTGGCGCTAGAAGGAGGGCCTTCAGGCTCCGATCTGAATATTTTGGGTAGCCCTGGTAGTGATCCATACCCTAAACCATAGACATAATACCTCTAGGGAAGTCTACGGTCAATCGTGTGGTATAGATCAGTCGCAAGGACGATTTCTTTGAAGTCCTTCAGGGTAGAAAGCCTTTTTGTGCTTTTTGTTGCCAGCCATTTTCTTTTAGATCTGATTACCGGTTATCCTTACCTTTATCGATCAATGGACTCCGTTTACTGAAACACAATCGCCATGGCCACTATCAATCTGGGTGTCGCACCTGTGAATCCGATGGTGGCCACAGGACCAGCTCCTGGCGCTACAGGACCCTAAGGACCATTGCGCCGTTCATTGAGGCTTCAAGGGAAAGAGCCTATCTTCACGGTTATAACCCCTGAAGAATACAACTTCATATGCGTTAAGATCCAGGCGAGGCTGGCTCTCAGCCGAGCCGAGCTGGAGGCAAAGCAAAACTTCGAGGTGCTCCATCAGGGGGGCTATGATTTTAAGCCAACAGCCTACGACATAATCCCCTTGACCGAACATCAACACGAGCTTATCACACAGTTGGTCATGGCCAAAGGCCAGACCTCACAACCTGTGGTGGAGCCCCAGCATGGGGAAGAGGCAGAGGACGAATTCGCGGCCATGTCCGAACATTCGTTCCATACTCTGACGCTCCACATGTACGTAAATCCGCTATTCCCTTTCAACAGAGAGGCAGCCTCTCTGGACTCAGCCGTGACCATGCAGACGCACGTTCCTGTCTTTCCGCAGGCCAATGCGTAGCCGTCTGGGTTGCAAGCGCAAATACCGCTCCATAACGTAGGGGCGGTTCCGTTACCGCAGGTGCTCAGCATTCCGGCGGTGGTCCCGGCGACCACCGCGCCCCATTTCATCCCTTAGGTACAAGCTCACACTATACTGACAACTCGCCCAACGCAAATGTTCCCGCCTCCACCAACTCAGCAAAATACCGTAACCGTGCCACAACAAACCTTTGCTCAATACCCTGCAACAAGTTAGTGGATCAACCCTGCTGCACAACACCACCCGTCTGCGATGTACGGTGCACAGCCTTCGGTCGCACTTGCGGCATAATTTTCGCAGGTGTTTCCTCAATATACCTACCATTATCCCGCGCAGCAGGCAGGAGTTAACCTCTCGTCTCAGACCGGTGGATGGTGGTCTTCGCAGGCCCCCCAGCCTGCAGGGATCCCTGCTCCACTAGCGGCTAGCCAACCCCTTCCTGCCTTCCAGCTTCCTGGAGCTGCCCGCCCAGTCTAGCCTCCTATGCCTACTGCACAGGCACCTCCGCCAACAGGTCTGGACCAAGCCTTCCAGCTCATCCAGACACTTACTGAGGAGGTTCGATGCCTCAAGATCGTTGGGTCTGATACCATTCAAATCATGGACTTCTACCAGGATGATCCAATCAATCCAGCGGTCCCCGTGCTATCGTTGCCACTAGGGATGTCCCTCCCTCATTTTACCAAGTATAATGGAGAGGGGGATCCCAACACTCATCTAGCCACCTTCAGCTCTGAATCTTTGTTGTTACAACAGTCGCCGCACACCTTAATCCGAGTCTTCGCGATGTCTTTAACAGGGAAGGCTTTAGACTGGTATAGAGCTCTCCCACGCTCTTCCATTTCAACCTTGGAAGAGTTGCTGACTCAATTTGTGACCCGTTTCAAATACAACCTGAAACTGGAAGTCACGTTGGAACAGCTTATGGGGGTGAAACAAGACCCGCTCAAGCCAGTCCAAAAGTTTATACAGTGTTGGAATGCTACCTTGAATGAGATCCGTGACCCGATCGCGGACTCCCATCTACTGGCTATATTTAAGGGAGCAGTCAACGACTTTATTAATTCTAAGCTATATTATCTTTCCCCCGGCAATATACATCAGGCCTTTGCCCAGGTCCGAAGCATCCAAGATGCTGCGGAGGCCAGCAAAGACCCGGCATATGTTGCCTACAAAAACGCACACAACAAAGCCAAGGACAAAGGCAAGGCAGTGACAACGATAGTAGCCGCGCTGACTAAAAGCATGAAGAACAAGAATAAGAAGGCGCCCACAACAGCGCTGCCCGAGGCCATGGCCGGTGCCGGCACCAACCAAGCCATAGCTGCCCCTGAAAAGGCCCCCCAGCCAAAGCCAAATTTTGAGCGTAAAGATCATTCAAAATATGTGGCTTTACCTGTAAAGCATTCCGAATTGCTGAAACAACTGTTAGCAGCAGGACACATTCAACCTAAGAAAGTGTCCGAGGAAGCCCTGAAGCGTCACAGACGTCACTGTGAACTGCTGAAGGATCCTTATTTAGCCCTGCCTAACGAACCAGCAGTTCCAAGATCTTTCAGGCTAGACCATTTCTGTGACTACCACTAGATGTGTGGTCATGACACGGATTACTGCTGGGCATTGAAGGACGACATTCAACGCATGATCAACGAAGGTCATCTAAAATTAGACAGTAGTAACCCGACGTGTCCGGAAAACCAAACGCTGCATGTGTATAAGGATCCATTGAATGCAAACTATGATCTCTATACAATCACTGTAGTGAGCATGGATGGTGAGCGTAAGGGACCACCAAAATAGCCTTTTGTTTTGCGCGTGCCCGCCAGCTCACCAAGGGGGCCAACTACTTCAAAGACAGTCGGTGGGGTCTCAAGGCTACCTTTCATCATACAGGCACCTTCCCAGGTATGCCCTCAGTCACGCACCAGCACTCAAGTCGCGGCTCCGTCCGCGCCCATGCCTAGAGCTCCCTTCATTATCAGGGCGCCAGAACCACAACCTGCTCCTCTCACGCAGGGGCAGACCTCTGGCCAAAATAACCAGTCGTCGCCTCCTAAGCGAAAGGAGGAGGGCACTTCAATTAATGCAACAAAAGATCACCTTATGCTCAGCTTCCCTAAGCCCAAGCCCCTGGCCTCCGTCCCTTTGTCCATGCCTCAGAAGCGGGCTAAAGGTACAGAAACGCGGCCACCTTCTCTTGGCAGGAAAAAGAACGACCCTCCCACTGACACCGCTCTGCCTTGAGAGATCCGTCTCCTGGGCCGAATGGAGGAGGACAAGGGGGATAAACAACCCAGCCGAGAGAAAGACCTCCTCGATGCATTCACGCAGGTCAAACAAGCTGTTAAACAAAAGAACACAATGCTGAGCTTGTACGACTTACTGATGACTTCTCGAGAACACCGTGAGGCTATGGTACGCATGTTGACATCCATATCAGTGGATGCCAATCTACCAGCAGAAGAGGAAGAGATACATGCTATCATGTTTCCTTCCGAAGTTGAACAACCCAAGCCCACCTCACTGACCTTTCTTGACGAGTCCGTCAGAGATGACCCGGAGAAAGGTCAAGTAACGACTGAGCCTATGTTCATTACCATTCGGGTCGGCCAGTACCGGATCCGAAGGGTACACGTGGATGATGGTGCAGCTGCTAACGTCATTCCCTATTCCATTGTGGATAGGTTGGGATTGGTCGATTAGATCACTTCCATAACGACAGCCTACGTGAAATCGTTCAACGGAGCATGGGTTCAAGTCAAGGGGACGGTACGTATCGAGTTTGTGGCGGGGGATCAATTCCCAACAGAAGCCACATTCTTAGTCATCGAGGAGATACCCGGTTTCAACTTAATCTTAGGGAGGTCGTGGTTAGCCTAGCTGAGGGCGGTCTCATTGCCAATATATCAAGAGATACACCTGCCCTACGCCGGAGGGGAGGTTATCATACGCGGCGATGAGGTCACCCCCAGGACCGTCAACAACATTGAGGAAGAACGGGGTTCGGAGATCGAAACAACTGACGATCAGTCCCATCTCCAAGCCCCTAAACAGAACGCCAATAATGACGATGGTCTAGCCTGGGCTGACCTGCCATTTCCGGATGACAGCATAGAGGAGCCAAACCATAAGCCTCCTCACCCTTATGCAACGCTCAACGTGAAAGCCATTAAGAGACAATTGCGTATCGACGGTTGAACAATGGTCTTCTGCGTGTACCATCATTCTCGTGTAAGTTAGCATACTCCTCACTTAGTAGCTTCTTTTGTTTGTTTCAACATACTTTTACGCTATATTTGCTTTCTGTGTTTACGCTTTGCACTTTTGCGTGTTTCATCGTACCCGCATTAGTTATGCTTTTGCATTACTTCACGCATTTATACACCATTACATTTTTGTTACAATTTACGTAGCCGACCCACAACGGCCTTAAACTAGTTATACAAAATCAACCTCTTCACACTGTTATACGTAATTACGCAGGTGGCCCGCAATGACCTTAAACTAGTTATCCGGAGTTATCTATGATCATCATTCACGCTTTCTTTACATTACGCATCTGGCCCGCAACGGCCTTAAACTAGTAGTGCAAGATTACCTACAATCACCATTTACGCTTTCATTACTATACGCTTCCGGCCCGCAATGGCCTTAAACTAAGAACCACGCTCTATCATTATTACTTAGGTGAACTTTTCAACAGTTACATTCGCACTCTATCGACGAAAAAAAAAATATATGTAATTGATACTCAACACATCCACCAGGTTTTATACCATGTCTTTCCAGCCATTCGTAACATCATACTACACTCAACATTAACAAAATTTTGTGTAAATAATAATTATGCATTCCCCCTACTGCCACTATCACCGATATCTCTTAACTCTGAATCTAGCCCCAAAAGGTCATCCTCTAGTGGGCCATCGTTTCTGCGAATTATACTTCCAAGAATGACTGCCCCTTCATGAGGCTCTCGTTCCAGCACTGGCTCCATAGGAGGACGCTCTTCATCATTGCATTCCGCCTCTGCTTCCACAGTTTCCTCTCCCAGCCCTTCAGCTGGCGTATTTTCTCTATCTTCTTCCGGTAACTAAAACCAAAGAACATCAAAAATTAGAATAGACGACGCTAGTCAGAAAATTTTCCGACTAAGTCATGCGTAAACTTACTCGTGACGGCCCTACTTTCGCGGCAAAGGGAAGCTTGTCCAAACCAGCCCACAAGCGCCGCATAATCTCGTCCTCTGTCAAGTCCGGCCACTCATCCTCGTCCAACGCAGCTCCAGCTTTCACCTTCCCTTTTTCCACACTACTCTAGCGGGGTGGATCTGGGAAGAAAGTAGGGATTGAAGCTTGATTCCCAAGGAAAACCATTGCCCTCTCTGGGGACGCAGTTACGGTCACCTGCTCTTCGAACTTCTTGAAAGCTTCGGACGCTCCGATGGTGTCCACGAAAACCTCCAGGGATCGAGCTTTAACGGCGGAATCGCGGTAACGTTTTCTATAGGTGGCGCTTTCCCTTTTATATACATACTTGTGGTCCTTCTCCTTCTGCCCCCATTCCTGTACGCTGGTGCAGTAGTCCCTCCAGTCTCGGATTTTCTGAGCTAGGAGTTCAATTTGCATTCTCTACTCTACTAACGCCCGACTGGTCTGTACGCTGTTCTTGATGGCTGTCCAATAACGGGAGTGATCAATAACAGCGGTATGCCAGTTTTCATCCCCCGTCACTCGAGCCTGTAGGAATTCGTACCACGCCCTTAGGTCCTTGACTTCCTTGGTCTAGGATTCAACCCTCTGCTCTGACCGTTGCAGCCTTTTCCATAGGCTTTCATTAACGTTCCTACTTTCCCATACGGAGCACGTCGAGCGTAACGCACATTTATGCATTTCCTCATAAATGTGGCGCGACACGACTGCCCCATCAGATGGGGGCTCTGCTGTGTCCAGATCAATGGGCTCCGCGGGATCCCATCGGAGGTGAGCTCCTAATAGAAAACAAGCATCAATACGGATGACACATTACTAAGACATTACATCGCAACCTCATTACGGCTATAACTTACAAGCGCCAGGTTCGACGCGTTCCAGACGCTCGATCATGTCGCTGACGATGCCTTCCATGAAGGCAAATTTATCGGGGAAGTCTCTCCACATTTTGCTCACAACAGCAGACGTTGAGGCATCTTCTTCCCCTATAGCATAATCTGGTTAGACACTCCCTCTGTTAATAGCTTTTTTTTCAAACACGCTAACGCACTCATTACCTCTACCGGTGACAGTGGCGATCTCATCAACATCTTTCGTATCTTTTTCCCTTTCATGCACTAGAGTCTGTGCATCGCCGGTTCCAGTGGCTGGGGCCTCCTCATGCACCCCAGCCTGTACGCGGCTTCCGCTAGCAGCTGGGGCTACCTCATGCACTGGAACCTACACACGACTCATATTAATAGCTGGGGCCTCTTCTTCCAAAATTGAGGCCCCCTCCCTACGGCTTAGTATCATCGCCCCTGTCTCAGGGGTGAATTGCCCTGTCATTTTTACTGATTACACCACCATACATTAGCATATAATGCCAGATCATCTAAGTAAAGCATTACGTATACAATCCTTTCACACTTACCAGGCGGAGGCTTATTCCACTGCACCTTGATCCCAACAGTTTGGCCTGCGTCACCCCCAGGGGCCTCGGTTAGGCGGAGCCTCTTCCGCTGAGCTGCCGGTTCCACAATTTCCTCCACCAGGCGTTTCCCCCGTGAGGCGTCGCCGGTGTAGGTAGGCATTATCTTGCCTATGCTGTCGAGACCTCGCACTGGAGGCACCGTCAAGCCTTTAGTCGTAACAGACAACGACTCCCCGATCCCTTCCGGTGGATCCTGCCCACGGGTAATGCTGAGAATGTGGGCAATCCAAGGTCTAGATAGCTGGTCTCGGTCTTGCTGCACCCAGACCCCATTCCTCTGAACAACCAGAAACTCAGCAACCCGCCAGAGGCAAGCTATGAAAAAGGCGTAATGCACATTGAAGCAGGACTCGAGCTTCTTGCGAAGCTTGACCATTTCACTGCGCAGTCCCTTGGCAAGATGGCTTGCCCAATCGAACCGGGCTCCCTCTTCCAGGACCTCTCGCATGATACGGGTCTATTCTACCGAAAAGAACTTTGCCTACGAGAGGGTTTTGGGGAAGGCCCGGGCCCAAAAAAAGGGATAAAGTGTCTTGGCAGTCCCCATCTCAAATTTCTCACAAGGAAACCCCTTGGTCTCTTTAGGGATCCTCACCCACTCCTTCAGAAACTCCTCGACTCTAGGGCTCCTCTTGGTCTTCACCTTTACGAGAAGGCCNTATGCACGCGCGTGCTAAAACGATCCGCCTTCTCATTGAAGGAGTTGACCAGGGCTATCATTTCACTGGTGGGGACATCAGGGGTCGCAGCCAAAAATAGGTGCATTAGCCTTGCGGCCTGGATTTTGGTGGTCACTGCGACTGGGGCCACCGAGTGGCCAAGCCAACACTATGCCTCCTTAATATCACCGTAGCGAAAGAGGACATCCCTCGCCTCGCGACCGGAAATCGTAAGGGTAATCTCCTGGGATTCCCTGACTGAAAGGCATAAAACGCAAGTCAAATAGAAACACTATTACATAATGTCCATGACTCACAACTACATGCATAACACTAGAACATGCAGCGGCCTTACCAGGTCCGAAAGGCAAAGGGAATGGTGGCAGGTCCCTCTCTACATCCTCAACCGTAAGGGGTGGATCTGAGGTCTAGTCATCGTGCAGCCACCCGAGTTCCTTACAAGTCCTAAAAGGGTGCTCGTAGCGGGTGTGATACTCATGCATCTCATGGCCAATTTGCCCGATAACACCAGCACACACGTTGTTGGTCGCGGTAAACGCCATTATTGCCGTTTCGGCCCAGGCCAACGTATCGCCATCGCCAATTAACCTGTTGTCATGTATAAAAAACCTGTACCATATAGTGCAGGCTTAACTTACACTGTGCACATAGACTTCTCTTACACTTCACGTCAATAACAGACATTATAAAGACAATACAGTTAGCCAAATTTGCTTACCCGCCCGTGTAGTACACCATGCCTTGTGGATTCTGGAAGTACGTCGACACATGACGAGCCACGAACAGCGTGTTATACGCATGATAACAGCTAAAATGGGCCATGTCCCAGATCTAGTGTAAGCTCCTTAGACCTTGGGCGCTGAGCGCTTGGTCCTCAGGATGGCCCATGTCGATGGCCCCGTTTGTCAAGTAAGCTAGAATCCCCTATGCAGACCCCGCAAACAGGTGCTCCAAAATGGCATCGGCAACATCACCAGTCACATTAGACCAGACAATGATGCTGAAGTTGTGCAGTAAAAATTGCAGAAACTCTAGCACCTCCTTCCGAAACCAGATGGGCTTCCCCTGCACTCGTGTGTGAGGAGGAGGGACATTGGGGACGATGGGGTTCACCCAGCACAAAACCCCAATGAGGTCTAACACGATCAGAATAGGATTTAGCACGACACTGTATAGAAAACACGCTACATAACTCAACGCTTGAATTCACAGTTACATCATTAATACAGAAACATTACAAATCTTACTTAGCCCTCTATGAGGAAATCGCCCAAACCCTTGTAACAGCACAAGGTCTGTTTCTGACAACGGCGATAAACGCAACCATGCCCAAACCCTCGCTGAAATGCAAGGTCCATAACTCAAAACCCTCATTTACACGAAGAAGGCTGTATAGCACAAATGCCGAAATAGCACGAGCATGCAAAGAATGACCTACCGGTTCAAAGGTGTCGGGTTACGCACTTCAACCACGGCCTGTTGAACATGCGCCAGGTTCTCCTGTACCTCATCGATTTTAGCCAATTTAGTGTTCTTCTTCTTCATCTTAGGTGCCATTATCATAACTTTAACACTTGCACAGCTTTGCACCTTCAAATCTTCTGCTGTCCTTGCTCTTACTAGGAAAATACCTGCGAATTTGAATGCACAGTAACTAACAGCCCGTTGTAACCAGAAAACCACCTATTTGTATGCGAGAATCACCGACTTGATATCAGATTTAAGCGGGACTTTCCTGAAACGGAATCCGAAAATCTAGATATTAATGCCGTTATTGTCGCATGCACCGCTGTCCGAAATGATGTTAAACTACCACATCTTATCACCTCGTAATCGGGTTACATTGATTACAACTTGTCTATAATATTCAAAATTTAGTTAGCCTTCCACGTTCGGCAACATCACGTCACTTGTCTCCTAACCATTTACGCACTTGCCGGTTTTGCAGGACAGACGGAGAATGGACGCCACAGTTTCAGCACACTTAACTCTGACAGGCCCATACGGGAAGTTAATTAGACAATTTGACTCCACGCTAGTAGACGTTAACCTCCCTTTAGAAAGCGTAACCATAGCTGCATCGGAGACGTCCCCAGAATGGCTAGAACAGTCAACGCGCACGCTAGACCTGGAGGCTGGAGACATAACCGAGGACCCCCTCAGTGAGGTCCCTATCGTTACGCATAAGGGTAAGACTAAAACGCTCAAAGTCAGTTCTTTGTTAGACGAAAAAATGCACACCGCTATAAAACGGGTCCTGCAAGACAACATTACTGTCTTTGCATGGTCATACGAGGATATGCCTGGGTTACATCCTAGGTTAATCTAGCATAACATTATCCTAGACCCACAGATTAAGGCGGGTAGACAAAAGGCACGCAAAATCAAACCAGAGATCGCGCTAGCGGTGCGTGATGAGATCACCAAGCTATACCGGGCTGGTTTCATCCGCGTGGTCGATTACTCAGACTGGGTATCTAACATTGTGGTCGTGCCGAAGAAGACCGGTGTGCTGACCGAAATCGTCGGTGCAAGGTTGGAACGTTACGAGCACTGAAAGATCTACGGACAAGCACAGTCGACCCTGCCTCCGCTTGAGGGCAAGCTGGAACGGACGAAGGCAGAGTGCCTTGAATGGTCCGCACGCGGATCAAACAAGGACTTCCCCAACGTTTGCCGCTGCAACACGTTGGGTTATGCGTAAACAATGCACGTTAAATGTAAACCGTAAACAAGCACGATAATGTAAATGAGCCTGTAAACGTAAACTGAAAATGAAGAAAACTGCAATAAATCTGAGCAAAATGTAAACTGTTTTATATTAAGAATTGATTACAAAGTGCACCGGTCCAAACGCAGTTGTGGCTTTGACACAAGGCGGACGAAAGGCCCCGGTGTGTGCAGGAATGACTCGGCTGGGACACTGTAGG
>MNCI01033157.1:23518-43458 GCA_015680685.1 Gnetum montanum
ACCGGGAGTATACGCATATGCATAGACTTCCGGGATTTGAACAAGGCCACAATCAAGGATAACTTCCTGTTGCCGAGTATCGACCAACTAGTGGATACAACAGCTGCGCATGCGCTTCTGTCCTTCATGGATGGCTTTTTAGGCTACAACCAGATTCACGTTAACCCAGAACACCAACTGACCACGATGTTCATGACACCCTGGGGCACCTTTTGCTACACCATGATGCCTTTTGGTCTAAAGAACGCCGGAGCAATGTACCAACAGGCCATGAGATACATCTTTAGCGACTATCTCTTAGAGATACTGAATGATTATGTAGACGACATAGCTGTCAAATCTTTGAAGTCGGAAGATCATTCAGAGGACCTGGAGTTAGTCCTTAAAAGATGTTCCACATACGAGCTCCGGCTTAACCCAAAGAAGTGCGTATTCGGAGTTAAAACCGGATGCATGCTGGGGTTTGTGGTATCGGAAACCGGCATACGAGTTGATCTTGATAAAGTCAAAGCCATTGTCGAGTTAACACCTCCCAAAGACCCCAAGCAATTACGTGGGCTACAAGGACACCTACAGTTTATACGCCAGTTCATTTCGAGGTTAACCGACAAATTACACCCTATGCAACACCTGCTGAAAAAGGGGGTTAATTTCGAATGGACCGACAATTGCCAGCGTGCGTTTGATAGTTTAAATCAAGAACTGCAACATCTGCTGACGGATTTCCTGCCACAAAGGGATTTGCCTTTTTTCATTTACCTCGCTACTTCGGACGTAGCAATAGCAGCGTTACTTTGTCAAAAAAGGGATGATGGGTCGGAAGTGCCCATCTACTACTTGAGTCATGCTCTATGTGCGTACGAAACGAGATACAACGACGTCGAGCGTAATTGCTTAGCATTAGTTTTTACGCTTAAGAAATGTAGGCATTATCTTTTTCATAGTCAAGTTAACGTCATCTATAAAAACAACATCCTTAGAGCCATTATGCATAGCTTATACGAGAGTAGCAAAATAGCTTGCTGGAAGGCTATCATGGCAGAATTCGATCTACACTATATTGGCCAATCATCCACGAAAGGCCAAGCGATAGCTGACCAGTTAATAACTTCACCGATTAATAATCAAGCAACCATAGAGCCAGAGTTCCCGGACGAACATGTACATAGTCTAAGTCCTATCACAACAGGCCTCGAAGCAACGTTGTACTTCGACGGAGCTTCAACTGCTAGAGGTGGCAGTGCTGCCACTATTGTTACGCTATCGCCTGAGGATGTGCGTCTACACGCTTATCGCTTGACCTTCCCTTGTACGAACAATGTGGCAGAGTACGAGGGGCTCCTCAGGGGACTACTAACTATCGGTGAACTAAATGTTCAACACCTAGCGATTAGGGGTGATTCGATGCTTGTCATAAATCAAATCACCGGAGTCTACGCCTGCAAGGCTATACATTTTCAACCCTACTGCGATCAGGCTAAAGATCTTCTGAGACGATTTACGACCTTCGACGCCCAACACATCCCACGCACTGACAACACGCTGGCCGACGCACTGGCCACCCTGGCTTTACACGTGCCTTCACACCTGTTCAACACTTGCCCTGCATTAATTACAGACTACGCAGATCCTATCATTCGGGTGGTACAAATCTCCTCTCTGCTTGAGGAAAGCACGCCTGAATGGTACGATAATATCAAAACTTACCTTTTACAGGGTGAGTTACCATCTGCATTAACATGCGCACAGAAAGACGCAATCTGTAAGCGGGCTAGGCAATATGTTATCATCGGGGATAGCACTCTCTGTAGACACTCCTTTGATGGTGTGTTGCTTACCTACGTTGACAAAGACCAAGCACAACACATAGTCGACGAAGTTCACGAGGGGCTTTGCGGTGGCCACGTAGCACCACGGGCTATGGCCCTAAAAATCCTTTGTTTAGGATACTACTGGCCACGCATGGAAAAAGACTGCCTGACAAAGGTTAAAACTTGTGACACATGTCAGCTTCATGCAAACCTCATCCACGTGTCACCCACAGAATTGCATACAACGCAGGTTTGCCATTTTATCTTGGACAACATAGTAACCAGATTTGGTCTCCCGATGACTATTGTGACAGACAATGGGCCACAATTTAGTAGTATGGAAACCAAATCCTTCTGTGATAACCTAAACATTAGACAATCTTTGTCTTCCCCTTATTACCCGCAAGCGAATGGTCAAGCTGAAGCAACGAACAAAGTGATCATCAATTTGCTCAAGAAAATGCTCGACGGTAACAAGAGACGGTGGCATGATAAAATCCTCTATGTGCTATGGGCGTACCGTACTATGTGTAGGACTACTACGAGTAGTACGTCCTATAGCCTAGTGTATGGGTCTGAAGCAGTGCTGCCTCTCGAGTTGCAAATCCCTTCTCTAAGAATGGTCCTCTCCGCGGTTATAAATGAGGCTCAACACACCAAGTCTCGAATCGTAGATCTGGATTCAGTGGAAGAGAAGCGGATACAAGCTCTTGACACGATTGAAAAATATCAGGACAAACAATGCCAGAAGCATCATCACAACCTTCAACAGTGTCTGATCAAGAAAGGAGATCTAGTCCTCAAAGCCGTGCGTGAGCCGACAGGCAAATTCTCAGCAAATTGGGAAGACCCTTTCTTGGTGGTCAATGCATATGGAAACGGGGCTTTCAGACTAGCAGACATCAACAACCATGAACTATCGAACCCTGTAAACCATGTATATCTGAAGTGGTATTACATTTAGCAGTATCTACAGCGGGAGTGATCAGGTATGGCAATGATCGTCCACTATGACGTAAAACTGGCATCACGCGTCCGCTACGACGTTAAATTGGCACTGATCGTCCGCTACGACGTAAAACTGGCACCATACGTCCGCTACAACGTTAAACTGGCATTGACCATCTGCTACGACGTAAAACTGGCATGCCTTGCACGCGTCCGCCACGACGCTAAACTGGCAAGTGGTAACCGTCCGCTATGATGTAAAACTGGCAATGTTGTACAAGTCTGCCAAGACGAAAAACTGGCATCTTTCGCACGCGTCCGCCACGATGCTAAACTGGCGCAGGTAAGTAGCTGTCTGCTGTGACGTGAAACCAGCACAGATCTTTCCCTGGGCCATGACGCGAAACTGGCATCCATAGCACGGTCTGCTGAGACCATAAATCAGACATACCACCGTCCGCTACGACATAAAACTAGCACTTCTCGGTCTTCCCGGACTTTAAACTGGGACCATGGCCTGCTGAGACTTAAAATCAGTAACGGTAGTCTACCAGGACTTAAAACTGGGACTCACAGACTGCTACCATGTAAATCAAGTGAGCGTGATCATCTCTGTATAGCTACACAACAGACGGGGTGGGATGCTGAGACAGCCCCAGCGTCGCCACCCCACCGGCATCCTACTGATTCCTTGGATAAGCTAAGAGGCATCTTACTGATCCCTCGGAGATGCCGCCACCATGCCCGCTGCAGTGGTGACACCTCTGAGAGTTTAGCCTCGCCAGTCGGAGCCCCAACGAAATCCTCGTCGGCAACGGTATCGAGACTCTCCGCCAATCATCGCTATCGGACGCCGGCTTCGCAGATTCATCTAGCCGGTTCCTCATATAGCCAGTTAGCTGCGTTGTGTCTGATGCCTTTTGGCAAAGATATGCAGAGCCAATCGTCAAGATTGGCGGCTCCGCCCACGTGCTCCGGCTCCGTCTTTACAGCCCATTCGCTCTATCTCACATCAAACGGCGCTTGTTTCAAGAACCTTGCCTGTTGTGCATGAGCAATGGTGTCCTCTATTTTCTTTTGTGATTGCAAGTTACTTACCTTGGAGAATGTCATCCAAAGGTGCGTCCATCTGAGCGGTGAAGTACAACAGCGTGTTGAAATGACTGCTCAAGTTTCCCCGACCACTTAGCTCTACACGTCTATACCTCACACAATCCTACCCTTAACTCTTGTTTCCTTCATCCCCACCACCGGGTTCCCATACGCAAAACCTACATACGCAAGTATTCATTTTTTGCATCCACGCTAGCAGAGACATCATAGAAAGTGATGCGCAACGCTCCTTTTGCACGCATTCCTGTTGCAATTTGTAACAGAGAAATCTCAGATTGACGCGCTACGCTCATCTGAAAGCTTTCCTGTTGACATGAATAAGCATACATTTCTGTGTGTACCAGCGTATTCCAAGCCCCTATTGTCATAACTCACTTTGCATCTTCCCCGAACCTATTTCCAGTTATATCCCTCTATCTCCCATACCTGCTGGCTTTGTTCTTCCATGGTGACAGGGCAATCCTTGAGTAGCCATGGATGCACGTTGTTCTTGCTTCTACCGATCCGGTGTTTCGTATTCTTTGTCGACGTCTTTTGGGTAAGCCCTCCAACCATCCACAAAGAGGGGCCATTGAAACACCGTTAAAAATTGCGAGTCGACCTCAGGGAAAGATTCACAATTCAAGCAAGGGTGCATCTCAGCATTCCATAGGGGGGAATAAGACAGAGCAATGCAAAGAGGCACGTAACATCAAGTCTGCAACTTCCTGTGCAGATTTCTAATCTTTCTATGCTTTTGTTGTTTACGCTATATCACGCGACATAGCGTAATGACGCTCAGCATGATAGTGTTTCGACATAGCCCGACATCAGAAGGGTAGTTGCTTCAGCATGGGGAGAAGCTTAAGCAGCGTGATATGCGATTTCTTGTGTATTTTGCTAAGTCTTTTGTTCAAGGACAAGTTTACGCTCTATTACGCACGGCAGCATAATGAGCGTAATAAGCTCCAAAATAGTCAAAGGCTAGAGAAGCGCAACAGTTCGACACTTTTTCCCATGGCGGTGCGTACCGTTGCGTATTTCATCGCTTGGCATTGTTTACGCTTCGTCACGTGCAGCTGCGTAATGAGTGTAAGTCATACATTATTTACGCTTCGTCACGCACAGCTGCGTAATGAGCGTAAGTTACACATTATTGACGCTTCGTTACGCGCAGCTGTGTGGTGAGCGTAAATTAGACATTGTCTATGCTTTGTTACATGCAGCTGCGTAGTGAGCGTAAGACAACTTTGAGCCTATTGTTCTTATGCCAGATTACGCTCATACACACAACACAACGTGAGTGAGTGTAATACAGCTTGAAAGCAACTGAAGCATGCTCAACATGTACCTGCTCTTCGCACGCACAACACGCAAACGAGCGTGTTGTGCATAGTCATAGTCTGACTTAAAATGATCAAGTCAATGGAACCCGAAATATCTGGGACCCACGTCATCAGGGTTGCACCTTTTACACGGAGCGTCGTAGCCTATAAATACCTCAGTTGACAAAGATACAAAGGCTTGGCAAATCAGAGAAGCAGAGGCATTTTTTTTTCTAAGCACCAGAGCATTTTATCACTTCGGTTGGCAAATCAAAAAGGGCAAGAGCATTTTCTGAGCAAGGAAGCACTTATCACCTTGAGCAGAGAAACAAAGAGCAACCTTTTGACAACCACCGACAGTACCATCCTTCAGCGAGAATAGAGCACAGTGCGTTTGAGCCGGAGCAACAAGAGAGATCATTCCATTAGCGATCGCTGCCCTGAGCAGAAACTACTCGAAGCAAAGAAGTAGATTACGGATTGTGAGATTGTCTTGCCCAGTTTGCAGACCCTGCTAGTCAGAAACAATTGATCGGCAGACCTCAGAGCTTGACCATCCTTGCATCCCAGCTTTGGCCTACGAGGTAGATCAAACTTCTGTCTGGACAGTTTCCTTGTTGTTTTGTGCTCATTTTGTATCAAGTTATTGGGGGTCTCTCCCATTGTAACGTGACAAACCAAATCATACATTCTTTCAAAAATCGAAACATAGATCTTTGAAAATCATGCGTTTCTCTCTTGGTCAGCGTCTCTTCGGCGTGTTTGACGTTATCAGCGTAGCGATCCATCCACGTCGTTTTCCTCCCGTTTCACGATCCCTCGAATCAAATCATAACACGCAAAGATCTGTAATCTTCATTGTTTTACTAACCCATAAGTCCTTGTCTAATCGACAAGACTGTTTAGGGCACCGCGGATTCATTTTTTCCAGCATAGCCCTCGCGCGGATCTGTGGTTAAAACTGTATACACAGAATCTCGGTCGGTATTTCCAGCTGCCGACGTTTTTTGTCGCTACAAGGGCCTGCCAGGTCCGTTGCCTATGCCAGTTATGCATGGGGATGCCTAGGTACTTGTCATCCGCTGTCCCTGGGAGGATCCCTAGGATTTGGATAATTTTTCTGCGTACCAAGGGGTGCACGTGGGTGAAGAATAACGCCGATTTCCCTAGATTGAGCTCCAGGCCCACTTCCTTGTGCAGCCGATCAAGGGCCCTCAGAATCGCCCTGGCCTACGGGACCATAGCCCTGGTGTACAGCATGGTGTCGTCCGTGAAATGTGCAGTAAGACAATGGATGCCGTGCACATTTAACCCCTGGACCCCTTTGGCGGTGCAGTAGGTTTGCAGGAGATCCATCATCATCAAGAAGAGGAGTGGGGACAGCGGGTCTCCTTGGCGAAGCCCGCGGCCTATTCCCTGAAAGCCCCACAATTGCCCATCAATGTCTAACGAATACCGTCCTCCCTGCTGTATCTGTAGACTGAGCTCAACAAAGGCGGGGTCAAACCCTTTAGCAAGTAAAACTGATCTTAAGGCGACCCAGCTGACGGAATCATAGGCCTTGGTAATGTCTATCTTGATGTAGAGGCCCGGAAGTTTGGCCTTCCTAAGGGAGTGCTAGATTTCTTGGAGTAACAGGACCTGGTCCTGAAGATAACGGCCCTTCAGAAAAGCTGCTTGGTGCTTCCCAACAAGACGAGTCATGAGCGGTCGCAGTCTGTCCACTAACAGGCGAGAGAAGAGTCGCAGTAAGGAATTGCAGACCCCGATGGGACAGAAATGGCCTGGGGAAGTGGGATTTTCTGTTTTCGGGATTAAAACCACACGTGAGCAATTTATTTCTTTTCTAACCTGCCGCCAAGCTAACATGTGGTTAAATGCATCTAGCAGGTTTTTCCCCAGAACCGCCTCGAAATTTGAAAAGAATTCAATGGGCTAGCTGTCTGGCCTTGGCGCCTTGTTCGCTGGCATTTTCTGCAGCACTGCGTGTAACTCCTGGCGCGTGAAAGGTTTCAAGAGCCAGCAATTATCTTCCCGATTTAAAACTTTTTCTATGGGCACCGAAATGGGGACCGTTGGACGCCAGTCCCAAACCTGCTGCCAGTACTGCAGGAGGTTGTCGGCACGCGGAGGAGTCTCGTCCTGTAAGAGGCACTTCAACGGCCCATTCTGGGTGCCACGGATGGCCTTTGCAGCAGAGAAAAAAAACTTAGTGTGTCTATCTCCCTCCCGAAGCCACTGTCCATGGGCCCTTTGGCACCAGTACTCCTCCTCCTCGTGGTGAAGGAGTTGAAGCTCGGCCTGGATGGCGAGCTCCTCCCCCGCGTGGTCAATCGCGCTCACGTGCTGCTCCTGCTGCGCTTAGACCGCCTGTAATTTTGCCTGCAATTGACTTCGGCCGGTTTTGAACTGATATTTCTCCGTTGGGCTGTAATTTTTAATTTGCTGTTTTAGTGCTTTCAAACCTTCCTTGAGAAACACGCGTGGGTCCCCCGAGGCATTCTACGTCTGCCAGATGTCCTGCACCATTTTCCCGAGCCATGGTCTGCGGATCCAGGTGCGTTCAAAGCGGAAGGTGCACGGCCGTTGAAACTCCCCACGCTCCAGCATGCAGAAAATGGGCCTGTGATCAGAGGCCATGCGTGTGCCTCCGTATGCCTAGAGGTCCCACTTCGTCATCAGCATTTCACTGGCCCACACGCGGTCAATCCTAGACATGACCCTCGCGGCGCCCTGTCTGCGGTTGCTCCAAGTGAAATTATAGCTGGTAATTTCCAAATCCGTCAGCTCAAGTTACTGTAACAGGCCAAGCATTTTCGCTGCCCCAGGGGGCTCAGCCCAAGAATCGTCGGTCTTTTCCCAGGAGAAGAGGCACTGATTAAAATCGCCAATTAAAAGCCAACAGGCCTTCTTGGGAACCAGCGCCGTGACCCGGTAGAGCTCCTGAATCCGCGTCTGCCATCCCTGGGCACCGTACACATTTGTAACCCACACATCTTGCCCTGGAAGGTGCATCGTAATGCACTAGTCAGACGTATCCAGGGCGTACGACTCCACCTTGGTGAGGATCGCAAGGCCGCCCGCGCGTCCCCTGCTGGGCGCCTAGTGGCTGTGCCACCCCAGCCACTGAAGATTCTGCATCTCTGTCTGCTGTAATTTTGTTTCTTGCAGGCAGACAATGTCACACTTTTCATCGCGCACTAAGCAGTGCAGGGTATGTCATTTGTAAGGGGTACCCTGGCCCCTGCAATTCCAGGACAAGACCTTCATGGAGACAGGGAGCGATGGAACACCTCCTGGAGCGTGGGCTGCACGTCCAGATCCACGTAGAGCTGCGTGGCTTTCTGCTGGCGGGAGTGGCTGTCTGGTCGTCCAACCTTCACCGCGTGAGGAGATACTGTCATTCCTTTTTGCTGCAGGCTCCGTTCTGGTTCTGGTGGGGAGCTGAACTGCACCGAACCCCGACTAGTGTTAATCTAGCCTGTGACCAGGGGTGGGGATAGGTCACCGTGTGGAGGGCCCTCCCCACTTGGCTGGGGAGTTCTATGAGAGTCCTGCTACACCATTGTCTCTTCCTAAGAGGGTGGCCATTGGTCATCATCGGAGCCTCCCAACAGCGCGTGAAGGTAGAACCACGCCATACAGGCCTCAGTCCCCTTACCCGACTCCAATAGCCCCTCCTATTGAGCCCTCCACGGGCTATGCATCGTTTGTGCCCCGGCTGGTGATCCCCCTCTGGGCGTAGCCTTGGAGGCCACTCCCTTTGAGGCAGCGCTCTTGCCTAGATGTCGAGCCCCCTCCTTGGGGGCCAGCTGTTTCTGATTGGCGACCCGACCCTTCCTTCCTTCCGACAACCCATCCATCGCCCGGTGTAGCCAGGTTCCCCGCTGGGTGGCCCTGGTCACGCCCTGACCGGTGTTGGGCTTGAGCCGTCGGCTGGTTCTCGAAACAAACTCGTACCCTCTCCTCCCCCAGATCCATGATGAGAACCAGCACCTTTACAGGTTCTGGCGTGAGCAGAGGTCGCCAGACGCAGAACCTCGCAAACCCCAGATGATCCATCCCGGCAGTGGAGGGATCAAACTTAATGAAGTCCCCAAATAGATCCGCCAATGTCCGCAGAAACGTCAGCGACCAGTGTTCCAGGGGAAGGTCATACAACCGTACCCAGACCGGTGCACATGCAAACAGTGCTGGATCCCGGTGTGCGCCAGGGCCAGCCCACGCGCGCCGTAGAACCAGGGGCCTCCCACTAGGACGCGTTCACGCTCCTCCAAGGAGGCGAAATCGAACAGGAGGCGATCATCTACCAGGCAGGAAACCATCACCTTGTCAAATCCCCAAGCGTTCCAGGCCCAATGGTGGATCAGGTCAATGCAGGGTCTAGCCCCTTCTGACACAAATTTGCCTATCAGGCTGCGGTCCAATCTGGCCAGCGTGGCTGGGTCTGGGCTTCCAACTATCAAACTTAAGAATATTTACTTGAATAATATTTATAGGTAAAAATGAAATAAAGAAAAGAAATTAGGAAAAATAAAAAAAATGAATAAGGATCTATAAGATCCATATTCTTCATCTCCTTCTAGGGATAAAGGAATGTAATTTCAATTCAATAATAATGGGAATATGGTTCAATGACCATATTTTTAATGGTAAACCTTACTCTTCCTCCTCAACTTCTTTCTTTAACACTAAATTCCATTTGGTAACTTGAAAGAATCTAGTGTCTTAATAAGAATGGATGTTGATCCATCATTAGTAGCTACAATAGTATAATTGGTAAGTTAAGGCTCTTGATGAATATCATCTATGAGCATCATTTGCTTTTGAATTCAAGGGTTTAAGTTATCTACTAATAATTTGAAGTAGGCATAATATGCATAATCCAAAGCCTATGGTAGGTATGCTAAATGTTTCTCTTTATTAGCTAGAATCCTTATTGGCACATTATAGTTTATAATCTTCAAACTTTTCCTGAATCTTCTTACAGCTAGCTCCCCATCATGGATATCATACATTTTGTTGGAATAAAGTTATAACTTTTTATGATGACCAAATGTCTATTGAATAGTTTTACTATTTGTTGGGTTTGGTGTAATCCTTCATCTTTCTATTAGTTTGGAAATTGATCTTTTAATTCTTTGATTCCTTGGATGACTTTCTAACTTTATTCCTCAAATAATTATACCATTCTTAGGACACTAATTGTAGTAGTATCAAAAACTTGTAAACTAAAGGTTACTAACCTAGGTTCTATAACCTACCTTACAAGTTTTAAATAAGAAATTATACATCTAATATTGCCTAATTCTTTGGTCTACGACTAATTAAATAATTTTTAGTTATAAATTATATCTTTCTAAACATGAGTGGGGTCACCTAATTTCAAGCTTTTAAATGGTTGTCTTGATCTCATCATTGTATTCAAAAATTCAAAGTTCTCATGACAATGTAAACAATGCCTTGCAATGCCTTCATAATTTTTTTGTAACTTCAAGTCTCTAAAGTAGATTCAATAAAAGTAAAGTCTATAATTTTTCCACTCCAAATACTATGTTTTCAAATTTCTATGAAAATTTTCATTGTATGAAAGATTCTCCCCTTAGTAAGTTCCTTAATATTACTATTTTTTAGGGATAAAGCTCTCTATTTGGGATGATCTCATAAAAAAATTTCTAAATGACTTGTAAGATGAAAGGATAAAGTTTTAGCTTAGACACATCAATTACAATTGATTAGGTTGGATTTAGTGTCTATGTTCTTATATATGTTATCAATTTATAAATCTTCTTTGGCTATTTTGGATTGGTTAGAACATACGAAAAGGAATTTCTTATGGTCATACAATTAATCCCATTTTTTTATTCTATAAGGTGGACAACTATTTGTTCATCCATTGATACTAGACATTAGGTATTCATCAACTTTCAAATGTGAATTATGCACTTATGAACAAACATTTTGAAAGCTTAAGACCTTAGTTTCAAATGCTTATTAGAAATCACAAGAATGATATCCAATAGGATAACTCAAAAGAATATCAATTACACTCTATCTATGAAACCTTGGTACATCATGAGAAGGATTTAGGAAAAGCTCAAAGGTGGTGTTGGTCCTTTAGCTAAAACACAATTTTTTCCTTCTAAATGTTTACATGACTGCTTTCTAATAAAATTCTTATTGAAAGAATGAGAAATTATTATTGATGATTTATGTGTACTTCGTGGTACATATGTAGAGACCTTGCATCATGCTCTTTCTCAATGTTCATAAGTGCACATTTATTAAGAGGAAATCTTTAAATGTATTTCCATTTAAATCCAACCTAACTCAACTCTTGAAGATGTACTATAATTCTGACTATCTACAATAGAAAAATGGTGGAATAGTGCTGATTTGTTGTTTGCCTACATTGACAGGATCCCATCAACACGATCACATCAACATGTGATTTGCCAAGTTGACGTGTATGTGTCAACACGTGATTTGCCACATTGACATGTAGGCATCAATGTAATTCTTATTTTTTTTCCTATAAATGTGCACATATCCATTGCATTTATGACATCTGATCATTAATTACTAGCCAAAATCTTGCATTTTTGTCTTCCTAGAATTAGAATATTTTCAAAGTGCCCACAATAGGAGTGAGAACTATATGAATCTTTATTCAAGTATTGATGTGCCTGAACACCTTGGTGTGAATAGTAATAAAGATGAGCTTTCTTCATAAACCTTACAACACTTGGACTTAGCTTAATGTTTACTTTATGCATGTATTATTCATGCAATTTACTTTAATGCATTTAAGCAATTAATTCATAGCGATTAATTAATGCACATAAGTATGACAACTTTAGGCATGCATTAATGCTTGGTAATCCTAGTAGCACTTAATGCTTGGAAAACCATTAGTGTTGCAACGTTTTAGGATGTGTATGAAAAGTGGGAACATATGTTTATGTTAGGATTATCTAACCACTAGTTAGTTATTAGATTAATTAAACATTTAGTTACTTTATCTTCAGCAGTTTGATGAATTAATGAAAAACATAAAATGATAAAAAATCATATGCCTCAATTATAGTTAACCATATGATGAGCAGTCAAGTACCCCTACGTTGAACCATATGAATCACGAAGCATTCACACATGATCTGGTCAAATTTCACGAACAATATGTCTTCTAGTACACTAGTCTTCTAGGAAGTGAACTATGCCCTAACAACCATTCGTTGTCTTCCCAATTACACTTGTGATGCACAAAGGTATGGTTAAGTGTAATCAAGGCATATGATTTTTAGGGTTTTATGTTTTATGCTCTTGGTGCTTTAAAATAGAGAAATGTAGTGATTTAATAGCTAGTTTAATTTAACTACTTAACTAATCTCTAACGAGTCTTAACATAAGTATCCAATCCCATTTTCTATACAAGTCTTGAACCCATGTATCCACTACTAGGGTTACCAAGTGCTATGCTACTAGGCGGACCAAGTAATAACACTACTGGGATTACCAAGCGGTCATACTTCTGTATTTAATCTATTTAGCTTAATTAATTAACTAACTAATTGAAGTCTAGTTTAGCTTAATTAATTACATAATTAATGAAAATAACAAATGCATAAATAAATCACTAATCTATTCCAAGTGTTGGAAGGTTTGACCAAAAGGCTCATCTTTATTATCATTCAAACTGATGTGTTTAGCTACAATAGTGCTCGAATAAAGATCCATACACTTTTTGACTCTTGCTGTGGGCACTCAGAGAAATATTCTAACCCTCAAATGATAAAACTATAGGATCTATACTACTACTATGACTTTACCTCCCATAAACACGACTAGTGAGTACATATTTATAGACTTTATTAAAGAGCTATGTCGATGAGGCCCCATAGACACAACAAATGCTATGTTGACATGACCCCATCGATAGGGCAACACCACATAGATGGGGACGTGTTGATGGGGCCCCATCAACAAGCCCACGTTAATGTGGGTCCACTGATGCAACACAATGATGATTCATCATACCCCAACAACTGAATGAAAACTCATCCTCAAGTTCCTTTACAAAATTGGAAAGGTATGGGATTATTGACTTAATAAACTAACTTAACAAAACTAAGTGCCCAAGTGTACAAGTTAACAACATGACATGACACAAAATTAAACACCATGACATGACTATTCAAAACTAGATAATACATCCTTTGATGACATGAAGGTGGTTGAGAAGATCAGATAGTTCCAGGTAGTGGAGGCCTTGAGGTTTTGAAGGATGTTCACTAGCTTTAGGCATGTGTTAAGGCTGAGGTGGCTATGGCTATCCTGTTATAACTACTAACTTTGGTGGAAGGTGAAAGGAATCTAGTAATGCCTTCATCTTCTCCTCCTTTCTCCGGGGATCATTCACAATCCACACAAGCTAAAATGGGAATATCCCATGGATAGGACATTACTAGGAAGAGTTCCTTAACATTGACAAACTATGCAATGAATTGTTTTCATTTGACATTGAATGCCCTAACTTTGTTTTTCAACTCCTAGTAGTCATTCATTCTTTTTACCAAGTTCTTGACAACAGATCTCTGATTGGTGTATTTGTCCTTGACAACCTTAAACTCAATGTTTTCCACCACAAGCTTTTGCTTGGTGTCCTTCTAGTGCTTGAGCTCAGCCTTGTACAACAAGTACAAGCTAGCCACCTACTTCTCTAACTTTAACTACGATCATTCGATAGTCAACATAGCTAGATTCACATAGTGAAGATTGGCAAGCTCCATGTATTCTATCATCTCCTCAATTTTCAACTCCTGCATGCAAATTTCTACCTTATTGCAGGTATCTATCCCATTAATGATAGGTTGCCAAACTTCTCTTCCTTACTAGAGTTGCTAGAGCACCTCATTCAATTTTACCTTTACCAACTGGATGTGCTTTTATTTACTTATTTCTGTAGATCGATTGGTCTCTATAATGGTTCTTGACTCTCTTGAATTTGAGAGCCTTTGATTTCTAGGCAGCTACCTCTATTGTAGTATTTTGGTGATGGGCACGGACCGCCTCCATGGAGAGGTTTTTGTTCGCAACTGCCAGTCTCCTTAGCTCTGTGTTCGCTTTGGCTAGTTGCTCTCATTATTGATGGATAAAGTTGGTCAACTATTATTTATGCTTATGAAAATTTTGCAAGTGATGGTTCTTTATGATCAATTTCACATTCTCCTGGCGAGTTAGATTTAAGGCCTTTTGAATTTTGTGCTAGGTAGCCTTTGCTAAGGATCGATAGAACATCACTATCTCCATTGCACCCTCAATCCCTTTAAGTCTGGTGTGAAGCTATTCAAGAGCTTCATTTTTGTCAATGATACATTAAGAAATGTAAGGTCAACAATGTGGGCTTTTAATTCAACAACTTCAGTAGCTAGGTATTTGTTCATCTCCTTGGTTATTTTGAGTTACCATTCCAAGATGATGTTTTTTCCCCTTACCTCTAGCAGCTTTGAATAGGTTACAGTAATACTATCCAAAACATCAAAGACATCCAAAAGTGGTTTTTCTATCCCTACTAGTTGATCTAGCAATTGTTCATGCTATGCTATGCTCAATATACTGCTTATGGTTCCTACTAACATCTGCACATCTCTAATTGTAGTGACATCTAGTATAGACGTCATAGGTGCATCAAGGATCTTAAATATTCTATTAGTAACCACCTCTATTATTGTCTCCTATCCTTAGTGCTACATCACTAATACTGTTGTCCCCTCACCTTCCTACGAATGTACTGATAAGGTCATGGCATTCCCAAAAATTTCTAGAAGTGGCTACTATTCTGCAAGAGATACTGTGACCTCTCTAGCACTAGGATTCAACCTCACAAACAACTACATACATTGGGCTGAGAAAATAGATCCACCTCCCCCCCAATCAGAATGATTGTTCAAGCCACCTCATTTAGGTGACTCATTGCTAGCTAATACACTAATGATTCTCCACTACTCATGCCTGCTCATTGCTCTTATTCACTCAAGAGTCATTCTCAGTACTCATGTAATTGTTGAGATGTTGCAATAACATCAAGCATAGCTATTTGAGTGGTAGGTGGAGGTGGTGGCTGCTACTCCTATTCTTGTATGGTAATTGCAAGTATCTTATCCTTTATCATCTCTACCCAATTAGTAGTTGGAAAGCATCTGACAACATCATTTGTGTAGCAGACTATTCATCCCCTTCGATAGAGTTTTCTGATGAGGCAAGGGAAAGGAAGTTCCTTCCTTCCACATTCATTCTCTTTAAAGCACTTCTCTATCTCTAGATAGATCAACTATGGAAGATTGACAGAGAATCTCCCACTTAGAGCAACACATACACAAGCAAAAAAGGTAGTGACCTTATTGGGCCTCACCATGGGGTTTAAGTAAAAGGCCACAATATTGTAGTGGATCCTTTCTATAGGTGTGAGCATGTCATAATCCTTGCAATTGACACCATAGAACTACTACACCCATTTATTTTTGATGTTGGGGTCTACTTGCATTGGAATCTCAATGAGATTCGTCCCACTTTCTAGCAACCTAAGCACTTCAACAATGGCCTACACTGAGTAGACACTAAGATGTCCTTGATTTTGACCATTGCATTGGCTTACCTATTATTTCAGAATAAGAATGTCTCTTCTATGTACCACTCCTTGGTGGAAGTGATAATTGGCCACATGAAAGAGGTCTTCAGTTGGTCATGTACTTCTTTAGGTGCTTGCTCCAAGAAAGAGCCAAAGTTAAACTCCTAGATTACTATTTTTTGGATCTCCCTTGATCTAATTTGATTCAAGTAAGCTTCTGTAATGGTCACCTTAAGGTTTTCTTGCTAAGATAATGCCTCATCCCAATGGGAATGTTTTGTTGTTGCTACCAGTTCTGGAATCTAATGAATGGATTCCACATCGGCTTGTTCTCTAAGAGGATCCATCATGTTGGTTGCAAGTGGTTCTTCCTAGGCTTGTTCTTGATCCCTTCCCATTATTGATTTTTTCCCTATTAGTTGAGACAATCCTCCTTCTTGTGTATGTTTTTCTTTCAGTACCATCTACGGTTACAACACATCCATGGATTAGTAGATATAATGTGTAACTTTGACATTTTGAATACCCTATCTTGCTAGTTAGTTACACTTGGCTAAGTTTGGACCATGGTAAATTAATTATTTCATTATTATTTTATTAATTAATTTCTATTATAAGTGTCACTGGAGCTTGTTGGAAGGGTTTAACTTCTATAATTTTGTGTTTAAATGTTGATTTCTTAGTTAAACCTTTGTGCGAGTTAGAAAAATGATGAAATTATTTTTGTCAAAAATGGCACATTTGTGGCCCCCATGACTAAGAGCTTATCTCTGATAGCTACAAGGTTGAAGAATGGAGTGATTTGGATAAATGGTTAGGAAGTTATGAGCTTTGGAAGGTTCTAGGCTCTAAAAATTTGAAAACGTCCCTTGGCATTTGTGAGAAAATGTGAAAATTTCAAAGGGGGATCATGCATATTTATAGTATTTTTGCATTGCGTTGATGGGGCCTTGTATATGCATGGGGCTCCATCAACAAGGCCCCATTTATAGGGTATGTAAACAAAAATATTCAAATGTGAATATCTTAAAAAATACAAGGAATTTTCAAATGAATTTGGAGTCCATGGAGTCCCAAAAAAGGCAAGAATATGATGAAATCATTAAAGAGGATCTTTGAAAGGTCAAAAATTCAAAAATTGGATAAATAATGTGAAATTCAAGGAAAATATGTAAAGGAGCACATGGTAAAATGCAGTATATGGGTGTATGAAAGATTTTGATTGCAAGAATGCCTAAGGCTAAAGTACTTAACAAATCCAAACAAGGGATATGCAAGTCGATCCTTTCCATAGTAGGCACATGCCTTGTTTTCCCTTGCATAACCTCAACCTAAGGAGTCCATGGGTCCCATACTTGTTAATGGTTATTGGAAGTTAAGGAC
Organism: Gnetum montanum; assembly: GCA_015680685.1. Lineage (NCBI taxonomy): Eukaryota > Viridiplantae > Streptophyta > Gnetopsida > Gnetales > Gnetaceae > Gnetum > Gnetum montanum. Next base: position 40,705 of record MNCI01033157.1, read on the forward strand.
CAAANCTTCAATTTTTCTATTTTTTTTCTATTTTATACCATTTCTTGTTTTATATCATCATTAGTACATTTAAAATTTTCTAAAATATTTTACTTTATTTTTTGCTAATAAACATGCTTTGTGTCAACATGACATAGTGGTGCTATAGTTGTTACTAATGGTGGTTTGTGCTTAATCATTTTTTTTGCTAATTCCTAATTTTTGTTTTTGAATTTTTGTACTAATGGCTTAGACATGGTTTCTTTTTCATAGAACAAGTAGTGAGTTCACAACATCCACCCATTCATAAAATTTATGGTTTTCTTTATTTTAGAAGTTTGAGGTCCCTTTACATTAAATAAACTTTTAATCAATTTATGACTTTGGAAGTTTCTAGAATTGGGAAGGATTCAAGGATTTGCATAGGGTGTGACTTCTAGGGAACTTAATACTCTTTGTACTCTTCCAGATACTTGGGTGCTGAAGTGCTTTTCTAGAATTCTTACTATTCCATGTTGACCAATAACAAGAAGTTGAATAAAGTCTTTGCATGGTGTGGNAAACGATGAGAAGTTTAGGAAAACACTCAAGCACCCAAGCAAGTAGAAGAGTACAAAGATTATTGTGTTCCCTTGAAGTCACACCTTGTTCAAACCTTTGAATCTTTTCCAATTCAAAACTTGGTGTAAAATAGAAAAAAATTTAAAAATTTAAAAAGGTGTAAAATAAAAAATTTGCAAAAAATAAAAATAAAAATAAAAATGTGTAAAACAAAAAATAGAAAAACTGAGGAGCCATGTATATGATCAGCAAGGGTGGCCATCTCCCCCACGACTAACTTGAAAGGAGGAGATCTGAAAAATTAAGTGTCATTTTCCATCTGTTGAGGTATTTATTGCACTAGCTTGCTTTAGCTCATAAAAAGACTTTATTTGTTGGAAGTTGATCAACTACTTTTTGTTTTGGCTTACAAGTTCGTAGATGATCATGGCCCTAGTAGGCAAGGTTTTATCAATTATGTAAGATCCTTTCCACAATGTTTAAAATTTGGTTCATTGAGGTACGTGTGTGGGGTTCTAGTAGAGGACCTTATCTCCTAGTTGAAATTTTACTTTCCATATTCTAAGATCATGAAGCTGTTTGTTGAATGCCTTTAGCACTTCATTCAAGGACAGAGCTACCAATTGATATTCATCTAGTACATTTAGGTTGATTAATCTTTCTTTTTATGATAAACTAGCTCGTAGGAAGAGTAGCTCGTAGGAAGAGTAGCTAATAGAAATTTTTCCATACACTAGCTCGTAGGAAGAGTAGCTAATAGAAATTTTTCATATTAAGTGATAGGCCCAAAGGAAATCATTGAGTTTTGTACTCTAGTCTCTCATATATTTACTAATAGTTCTCATTAGAATCTTTGTGATCTCCTTGTTAGTCACCTTTGCTTAACTGTTGGCTTGGGGATGATAGGGTGTTAATAATTTATGTTCAACTCCCAAGTGTTGCATGAGTTTTCAAAAAGTAGCACCTGTAAAATGGGTTCTATTGTCAAAAATTAGTGCATGTGGCACTCCAAACCTATTCAAAACATTTTGTTGTATGAATCTAGCAATAGTGGATGATGTACAGTTAGTGATGGTTACTACTTCTATTCATTTGGTACAATAGTCAACGATGACTATTATATATGCCTTCACATTGGACATGGGTGTGATGGAACCCATGAAATCTATTCACCATATGTCAAAGGATTCTAGTCGTTGAATTCACTATTGAGGATCCTCCATTTGTGTAGTCATCCCACCATCTTGTTGACAACATTCACATGATTAGACAAATTAGTTGACATCCCTAAAAATTATTGGCCAATAATATTCTACCATCAAAATTTTTATGGTTGTGCATTTCCCAACATAGTAGCCTTCATAAGGACCTCCATGAGCATCCTAGAGAATGCATAATTGATCTGCATCAAGAGCACACCAAGAAACGAGGCCATCAACACACACCTTGTAGAGGTGTCCGTTGATTTCTATGAAGTGCTTAGCCTGATGAAGAAATTATTGTTTCTTCCTTTGGTCCAGATCTTGTGGCATCTCCTAAGTGAGAAGATAAGTGAGAATGCCATCATACCATTTTTCATTTATTGCAGTAGTAAAGAGGAGTTCATTAGAAAATTGGTTAAAGAGTGAGCTCTCCTCCTCTTTGTTATCCCATCGTAACCGAGACAAGTGATCAGTGACCACATTCTTAGTTTCCTTTCGATCTATCATTGAAAGATCAAATTCCTACAAGATCACTAACCACCGTATGACATAAGGGCTCACCATTGGCTTGTTCATGAGGAAGTGGATGGCATTGTGTTCAGTGTGCACAAACACTTTCTATCCAAGCACATAGTGCCTAAACGTTTTCAGAGCATATACCATTGCCATCAATTCTTTCTTCGTGGTTGTGTAATTTAGTTGTGCATCCACAATGCTTTGACTTGTGTAGTGGATGTAATATAGACATTTCTTATTGTCCAACTACGTAAGCATGGCTCTAAAGGCATAGTTAGATGCATTTGTCATTATATGGAATGGTCTAGACTAATCAAGTGCTCATAGAATTAGGATCTCTATAAGCTTCTACTTGAGGCTAGAATGCATTTTCAAATTCCTTAGTCCATATGAAGGGAGCATCTTTCTTTATCAAATCGATCAATGGTTTTGTGATCTTAGAGAAATTATATATAAATTATTAGTAATAACCAGTGTGTCTAAGGAATGACCAAAC
>MNCI01033158.1:18243-62817 GCA_015680685.1 Gnetum montanum
AGTTGCTGTGAAGATTCTAGCAATGATGCCTCTGCAATAATGAAGTTTAAAGTTGCTGCCATTGTTAGGCAGTTGTTTCTCTCTGGTATTACGGTGGTGTTGCTATTACTCTCTTTTACAGTAAAGAAAATAGCGATGGTATCATGTCACTGCTGCTGTTCCTCTTCCATAGTAAGACACAAGTTTCACAAATAAAGTGAACACTAACAACAAAATTGAAAATTGGATGGTCATTTATATGCATTATATTAATTTTTTTAAAAAAACTATGATCAAAGCTAGGTACATGTGACTAGCCAGGGATGTCATGAAACTTTTTTTACCATTATTATAAGCCATGCCATCCCACAAAATCTATGCCATGTGAGGCCCAGTCGCATGGCATAGTTTTCTACTATTATGACTCACAATGGCCATCTGGCACAAGGTCGAACATGAACAGTAATACCATGGTTAAGAGCATTGTTTTCTGGGGAAGTCATGGTTTTTTGGAAGATGGTATTCCATTGATCTAAGGAAAAGGCACGAAACATGCCTGCACATTTTTTATTTGTACCTCCTTTCAAGCAATGCAACAAGTGCCAGCAAGATTTCTCCAACAAATGCTGCTGTGAAATTCATGTAAGAAGGAGCACAGTAATTGTTATAAGAAATAATTGTATATTATTAACACTATTATTTGTACCTTTTCTGCACTTCTTAAATTTTTATGTGCTCAATATCTTTGCATTTTTTTATTTGTCAATGATGAAATCGCAGAGCAAGTCGGTATTTACTGCATCAAAAATTTTATGTGCTAAATATCTTTGTATTTTTTTATTTGTCAATGATGAAATCGCAGAGCAAGTCACTATTTACTTTATCAAAGTTAAAGGATTTCTGAAAGTGTATCAAAGTTAAAGGATTTCTGAAAGCAAGGCTAGATTAGGAGAAATGTAAAGTGCTTCCAATAATTTGCACCTGGGAATTGAGTATAGAAAAAAGTTTCTAATTGCTGTAAAAATTCCAACAATAATGCCTTCACAATAAAGAAATTTATTTTTGCTACTATGTAGGTAGGCAGCTGTTGCTCTAGTGTTCCAGTGATGCTGCTATTCCTCTTTTCAACAGTAAAGAAAGTAGCGATAGTATCACAGTGCTGCTGTGGTTCCTCTTCTGTGGGAAAGACACTAGTTTTATAGATGAAGATAATACTACTAACAAAATTGAAGATTGGAGGATGATTTAAATGCACTATTTTAAATTAAAAAAAAACTGGTGTCAAAATTAAGCACATGTGACGTGCCAGGAAGGTTATGGTGATTTTTTCCCCCGCGTCACACCCCAAAAGCTATGCCATGTGACTAGGCTCTGACTGGGTTCTCTGATATGCTTGCAATTATTAATGCATTTTACATTCTATAACTACACCCTTTTGATCATGAAAATACTTTTAATTTTCCACTGTTTTCGCTGATTGTGAAGGTTTTTACATGGTAAAGTAGCCTTAAAGCAAGTCACTAGGCTGTCTAAATCTCATCCACTCTTACCATCCTCACTTTCACAGCTATAATGTTTAATGTTTAAAGTGATTTGGTTGATGGATGATTCTTTATTTTCTTTTCCATTCTATTATTAAAATAAAAATGGTTTCTTTGTTGGAAAACATGTAACACAGCTGCAGCATGAAGGTGAGGCACCTACTTACATGCTTAGAATTTGACATGTAAATTATGTGTTTTTCCTACTTTTTTGCATGGAACAGGCTTTGTAAATTTTGAAAAGAACCCAAAAAATGTATGAAGATATAGAAATGCATCATTTATAGTAAGAAATAATTAGTATACATATTAAATTTATTAAGTAAATATCCATTAAATAATGTTATTTACCTTCATAGTAAATAATCATATTTCTTTAGTTTACTTGGTTAAATTTCATTGGCTTAAAAGGGTTAACAATATTGATTTTAAGCTTTGAACAATTTATGAATAAGTGTAATTCAATAACAAAATTTAGATTTAAATTTTTTATAATAATTAATAATATAAATATAAATGTATTGAATAAGAATGATCAATGATGCTTTTTTATATTAAAAATGCATTTTTAAAAAATTTATGCTACATTCAGTAATTTGAAATTCCAAGCCTACTTGCTTATTTGTGTTATACTTAAGTATATGCTTGATTTTTTCCCTTCACTTTACCATGCAATGAAAGATGCAAATTCCCCTTGATTTTTATATTATTTCTATTGACTTTTAACATCAATTGTTTTAAAATTTTAAGAAATATTACAAGTACATTCAAAGTTTTAACAGATCCAAAGAAAACAAAACACTTAAAACAAATGGTATACAAAGGGTTTTAGTTCATGTGATTATGTGTCTGGGTGATGTCACAAGCATGCTCATTGTGTCATTGGCTGTATTTTTTATCATCATTATCAACAATGTTTGTGTGTGCCTAGTGAGACCTTGTGACTATTTTGTAGTGAGTTAGTTGATGTTAACTAATTTCATGCCCACGTGTGGTAGGAATAATTTTTAAGAACATGTTCTGCAAAGTAAATAGTTGCATAAAAGTGGTGCTACCACAACGGTCCATCCTATGGACATGCACAACTATACAATACTTGGCATAATGCTTCTTAGGGGGTGCTTATTATTATGCACTCAAATAAATGCATAGAGTCTTCATTCCTAAGCTGAGGGAGGTGGGAAAGATTAGACTAAGAACTCTCCCCAACCACAAAGACAAACTATTGTTACAATTTAATTTTTATGTATATGTCATTTCCAAAAGAGTCCAAAATTGGTTTATCTAGTCATTAGATTAGTTAGATATTAAAGTGCTTTATTCTTTATTCTTGTTTTTAGGTGACTTAATTCATAAAACAAAAAAATGATAAAAATCATATGCCTTAGTTACACTTAACCATACACATGTGCTTCACAAGTGGAACTAGGAAGACAATGATTGTAATGATTATATTCAATTTCTAAAACTAGTATACTTAGAAACCTAAAGTCTTTAGAATTCAACTAGATCGCTAAGTGAATGCTAGTGATTTGTATGGTTGGGTGTAGGGTATACTCATTGCTCATAATTGGCACTATTGCCAGGGATGTTAATTAGCTACTTGTGCTATCGAGGACTTAGTGAAAATTATTCAACATCATTGGATCAAACCTTAAAGTCACAATCATTCAAAATAATAATAAGAATTGTAAAAAGCACACTGATTTTTCCCTTTCAATCTAAGATATCTTCTTCTCACATGGATGATTCTCCGCTAAAATGCAAGGACACATCCAATCAAAGGAATGAACAATCAAATTAGTTGGTGCCCCAATAATGTCAAGTGGTATATACTTATCTTGATGACTATGTACTTGACTTCACCTTTTGATGAGCGACAAGGTACCCCTACACCCAACCATATGAAGCATAGGCATTCATGTGCGATCTAGTCGAATTCGGTAGACTATAATTACTAAGTACACTAGAGCTAAAAAGTGCATGTGTTTTGTCTATTCGTTGTCTTCCCAGTCCCACTTGTGGAATGCAATTGTATGGTTAAGTGACTGAGGCATAAGATTTTTATTATTTTGTGTTTTATCAAATTACTCACCTAGAACAAGAATAATGGTAAGAGTGATTAATTGCTTTGTAGACTATGTTCTAATCTAACCTAACACAAGTAATTGTTCCCACTTCCCAGACACATCCTAAACTTTTATGTAAACACTATTGGGTTATCAAATGCTAATCGTTTCTGAGCTACCAAGTGTCACAGTTATGCTCGAAGGGGTTGTGCTTGTGTATTTTAATGAATTGTTTGATTAATCAAAATCAATTATTGTATCAATAAAATTAATGTAAACTGCATGAAATCATAATATGTAAAATCATAAGAAAGAAAGTCTCAAGTGCTGCATGAAATGGATCAAAGAGTTTGTCTTTATTGCCAACACACTAGTGTGTTCGGGTACATCAATGATTGAATAAAGATCTATTTACACTTAAACCTCCTACTGCGAGCACTTGGAAAATATTCTAACTCTTAAATGAGAAAACTACAAGAGTTTTGCTACTTGACTACCAAAAACTTCCTCCCAATTATGCACCTGGGCACTGTATTTATAGACCCAGGAGCATACCTACGATATCAAATGTATGATGTTGCATCTTGGGCCACAGTATCGCGTACCCAATATCGCAGCCACCCCGATATCAGAGCTTTGAAAAACATGATTTATCATACCCCCATAACTAAATAAAAATTCATCCTCAAGTATAGAAGAAGATGAACAAGTCCTTTACAAAATATAGTAAGGGGTGTGGACTATTCGACTAACATGTAGAGTGACATAGAGAAAATAGACAAATATAGAAGTGCCCAAGCATACAATATTACAATTGTGTACAAAATTGGGTGTTCATAAAAATAGGAAGGAACACCAATGAATCCAAAGGAAATCCAACCCCTCTTGGCAATAGAAGAATGAGGGAGAGGTAGAAGAGATCCAACAGTCATGAACAATCTCTTACAAGTGATATGGTTGCATTCTCCTTGGTGAAGATAGTCACGCTTAGTCCACACTTCCCACTGCAATCACAACAAAACTAAGGATTAGTATATATAGTGTAATAGATAACGGTTGAATACCTTGTCTCATCAGTGATTTTATCTAGCTGAGTTGTGATTGTGATAGATTGGTTGCTTGATATTGTTAGTGGAAAGACTAACGAATGGGTTAAGTAAGAGAAGCGATCCATACAATTTAGAAAAAGCTTAACACAAGAAATATTGGAAAGAGGGTATTCAAAACAATAAAAAGGAGTTCATTACAAATAGTTATGAAGGTGCGTACAATTGGATTCCATGGATGGGATAAATAAAAGGAATGTAATTGTAATAATGTTTAAGGATAAAGAACTTAACATAACCAAATCAAAAGATATGCAAGTGGGTCCTCCCCAAAGTAGGCACATGCCTTTTATTCCCTTGCATAACTTCAAACCAAGGAGTCCATGGGCTCCATAGATGATTAATGATTATATAAAGTTAAGTATAAAAATCCAAAAGTAACTGACTAAGAAACATGACACATCAAATTGGAACACTGAATCAAGACATGAAATCGACAGTGAGGTGAGGCATGAAAAGCATAGATGGATGATAGAGATAGTGGAATGGAGTTCCTAATTATGGTCACATGCAATCCCTTGTGGAGTTTGTGATTGAATGACTTAGTAGGATCCATCCTTAGTTTAGATCAAAATCAACCACTTTCAGTGACTTCGCATTAACATTCTAAGGCTAGTCCATCCCTTAAGACACAAGAATGCTCCCGCAAAATAACCACCATTCCAAATTGGAGAGAAGGTAGGAAGTGAGAAAGGGCCTTAGTTAGAGGAGACAAGACAAGTCTCATAACCAATGCTTGTAACCCTTTTATTTGATCTAAGGGGTGTGATCTGAATTCCCATGTTTTTTTAATGGGAATCACACCATGCAAAGACCCATGTGTTTTTTGCATTTATTTTGTCCAAGGGTTGTTCTTTGAATCCTCATCTTTCTTGTCTTTTTTTGTGATGAAGACCACACCATGCAAGGACTTATTCAACTTCCTATTGTGAAATGACACGGAACAGTGAGAAGCTTATGAGAATACTCCTGCACACAGGAAAATAGAAAAGAACGAAGAATACCACATCCCTTTAAAGCCACACCTTGTCCAAACATTTGATTCCTTCCAAATTCTGGAAACTACATAAGTCACCAATTTATTAAAGTTGCATTAATGAAGAAGAGACTACATGCTTCCAAAATAAGGAAAACCATAAAGTATGTGGATGGGTGGATGATGTGGACTCATTGTTTGTTACATGAAAAGAAACCATGTCCCAGTCATCAATAATGACATTCAAAGTCAGAAAATAGACATTAAAAATCAAATTACAAATGAAATAGGTCACCATCGAGTAGTGCATTACCATTGTACCTACCATCTTGTTAGTAAAAGAAGTAGAGAAACACATCAAAAACAAGTAAACATAACCATAAAAGAAAGTAAAAGAGTAGACAATGAATATTGAATATATTAATAATGGTGTAAAAAAAACTAAGAGAAGATCAATAACCTAAAAAATACAAATATGTAAAACAAAGATGTTAAGCAAAGAAGATGAAAAAAAAAGTTGTAAAAACAAAAATGTGTAAAACAAAAAAGTCAAAAACTAAGGAGCCACATAAGGTGTTAGTATGGGTGGCCATCTCCCCCATGGCTATGTTATAAGGGGGAGATCCAAAAGATTAAGCATGGTTGTGCATCTGATAAGGTGTTTATTGCATTGGTTGCCTTGGGGTCATGAAAAGGTTTTATTTGTTGAATGTTAACTAGTTGTTTCTTGTCTGGGTTTTCAAGTTTGTAGATGATCATGGCCCCAGATGGAAAAGTCTCATCAATAATGTAAGGTCCTTCCCACAATCTTTGAAATTTGGTTTGTTGGGGTACATGTGTAGAGTTCCAATAGAGAACCTTGTCTCTTGGTTGAAACTTAACTTTTCTTATTTTGAGGTCATGGTGTTTCTTGTTGAATGCCTTATGTGTTTCATTGGATGACTGGGCCATTAACTAATTTTTTTCTAGCAAGTTGAGATTCATTAACCATTCTTTCTGTGTTAGACTTAAATTTAGGTCAAGATCACAGGTTGTAGAGAGTGTACGGAGTTTGGATTGGATGGGCAATGTTGGTAGTTTTCCGTACATGAGCTCATAGGGAGAATAACCTATGGGAAGCTTCCATGTGGAGCGATAGGCCCAAAGGGCATCATTTAATTTAGTGCTTTAGTTCCTTTTGTACTTGCTAATGGTACGTGTTTGGATTTTTGTAATCTCTTGATTAGTGACCTCAGCTTGACCATTGGCTTGGGGGTGATATGGAGTTGTGAATTTATGCTCAACCCCTAAGCATTGCATTAGTTTCTAGAAAGTGGCACCTGTAAAATGAGTTACACTATCAAAAATTAATGCATGATATACCAAACCTATTTATCATGTTTTGTTGTACAAAACGAGTAGCAGTGGTGGATGTACAGTCAATGACAATTGCTACTTATGCCCACTTGGTATAATAGTCAACTATGACTATTATATATGCCTTTCCATTTGATAGAGGTGCAATGGGACCCATAAAGTTAATGCCCTAAATATCAAATAGCTTAAGAGGTTGTATTCTTTGTTGTGGGCCCTCCATTCAAGCTGTCATTCCACCATCCCTCTAGCAATGATCACAAGGGCAAACGAATTGATGTGCATCCCTAAACATTGTTGGCCAATAATACCTTGCCATGAGGATTTTTATGGCCATGCATCTCCTAGCATAATGGCCCCCACAAGGACCTTCATGAGAATCTTGGAGAATGCATAGTTTATCCATATCAAGAACACACCAACGTACTAGGCCATCTAGATAGACTTTATAAAGGTTTTCATTAATCTACATGAAATGCTTGACCTAATGAAGAAATTGTTATTTCTCTCTAGTTTCCAACAATTTCGGCAATTCTTCCTTGAGCAGATAAGTGAGGATGATGTCATGCCATTTTGATTCATTAGGCATTTGTGCATTAAGAGCCATTGCAAGGAGAGATTCATCAAGCAATTGATTAGATAAATAACTCTCTTTTTTCTTATTGTCCCATCTTAGTCACAATAAGTGATCTGTGACCACATTCTCCACACCTTTATAATCTACTATCATGAGATCAAACTCCTATAGAATCATAAGCCACTGTATGGCACGGGGGCTCATCATTGGTTTATTCATCAGAAATTAGATGGTGCTATGATCTATGTGCATGAACACTTTGTAGCTAAGCACATAGTGCCTGAACTTCTCTAAGGAAAACACCACTGCCATCAACTCCTTTTTTGTGGTGGTGTAGTTCAGTTGTGCACCTGCAATTCTTTGGCTTATGTAGTAAATGTGAAATGGATTTTTTTGATCATCCATCTACATAAGCACTTCCCCCAAAGCATAATTTGATGCATTGATCATCACATGAAATGGTTTGGACTAATCTAGTGCTTGAAGAATGGGGGTTTCAACAAGCTTTACTTTAATTACTAAAATGATACTTCACATGTAGGGGTCTAGATGAATGATGCATGCTTCTTTGTCAATTTTACCAACAACTTGGCAATTTTGGAAAAATTCTAGATGAAGTATTGGTAGTAGCTATTATCACCAAGGAATGACCACATTTCATTGACTATTTTCGGTTGGCGGGTTATTCCTTGGATAACCCTTATTTTTTCAAGGTCCATCTTGATTCCTGATTTTGAAATGTGATGCCCTAAGACTATGCCTTCCTAGACCATAAGATGGATTTTTTCCAATTGAGCCAGAGGTTTGTTTTGACACATATCTTCAACACCTACTCAAGACAGTTTAGGGCTAACTCAAACATAGCTCCATAGGTAGAAAAATCATCCATGAAGAATTCTACCCTGCTACCAATCTATTGTTCTAAAATGCTGAGAACTAATCATTGAAATGTCGTTGGGGCATTACATAGAACAAATGGCATTTCAGATGATAAGCAAAATTCCCCCAATGACTTGTGAAAGTTGTCTTTGCCTGGTCCTCTAGGATAATCTAGATTTGGTTATAGCCACTATAACCATCTAGAAAGCTATAATAATAGTGCCTAGAAATGGTGTCTAGCACTTGGTTGATGAAAGGCAATAGAAAATGATTCTTGAATTTTGCCATTCTAAGTAGTCAAAAATCAATGCACACTAGTCATTTGGCTCTCTTCTTGGGGATGATCACAAGTGGACTAATCCACTCACTATCTATGATAGCGTATATGAATCTCGCTTTGAGGAGTTGTTCAATCTCCTATTTGACAATCTTCTTTAACTTGAGATTCAAATGTCGATGCAGCTATCGTCTCGACTTAACGGTGGGGTCGATGTATATCCAACACTGGCATATTCTTAGATCTATCCTAGTGAGTTTAGAATATGACCAAGCAAAGCTTACTGACCACTTTTCCATAACTTTTATCAACTTTTTATTTTGTTCTATAGAATCTTGGCATTAATAATAATCAGCCTTCCATTTTTTAAAAATATGTACTCCATTCCAGCGGGTAGTGTCTTTAATTCAAGGGGCTCTTATTTAAAATCGTTAAGAATTTCTAGTTCATCCCAATTGACATCATCATTTGCTCCTTTGGAGAGCTGTTGATGAACTTCCTCAAGTTCATCCATACTTGCAACATATTCATACGTTAGGCCCTCAGTAGGTTCCATGTATAATGTACTCTTACTAGAATTAGTTGTCAACCACTGGGTGCCTTCTTGTTTTATGGCTACTACATATAGACATCTTTGAATCTCAACTTTTGGTGCACACTACTTGCATGTAGAGATAGATGTTTACTTTACTAACCATAACTTTTGCACATAATGGCACCCTGAATTGTTGTACATGATACATGGAACTCTCTTCTTCTCGATCTTTCCAAATTCATTTTCTTTTGATATCTCTAAAGAAAGATCTCTAATGCCCATTTTGGCATCAACAGTACCTAACCACACCCTTCCCATAATAATTGGAAATTCCTCCTTGAAATTCTTCACTTTGATTACTATGAAATCAGTGGGATATGACCACCCACAAACAGTGGTGACGATGTCCTCAACCAATCCCAATGGAACAGTGATGGACTGGTCCATCAGTTTTAGCTAGATGCTGCACTTCTTCCAGGGAGGAAGGTACCACATTATGTACATCTCATGCAAGATCAAATTAACACTAGAACAAAATTCAATAAGAGATTTACAAGGCTCATTCCTAGCAATTTGCAAGCAAACTAAGGGACTCTTGAGATTAGCTAACTTTCTGGGTAGGTTACCAACTCAAATCCAATCATATACAACATGTGTCAGCATTACAATATGGATTCGAGAAGGATTTTGGTTTAAAGGGGACTTAGATAAAGAGGAAATAGAGGAAGGTGGAGGAGCAAGGTTACCAACTATCGATGTTTCTGAGGGCTTTGGTGGACTACAAGGTTGGAAGAAGGATCTTTTTTTTATTTGTGGTTCTAGCCCACTTGATGGATTAACCAATTGTAGATTAACTACCCTCGTAATGTTCCTTTGTTGTGGTTGTGCAGGAAATTCACCCTACATGGATGGAGTAGGTGGTAGTTATGTAGGAGGTGAAGGAGTAGATGCAAGAACAAGAGGTACATGAGGATAGTAGGTGGCATCACTCCTTGGATAAGGAAATTGGTATGTTTTATGAGGATAGTGGTGAGGTTGGTAAGTGGCAACATGACCAGAGGAGTACCTTGGAGATGAAGGTTGCTAAACATAGTAACTGTAGGAATCTAGTTATCGGTAAGGATATTGCTGCCTTGGAGGTGGCAATGCCCATGATTGTGGTTACTGCCAGTGCTAGTACAATTCCTAAGGTTGTAGTGGAGTTTCACTTGGATAATACTGCTATGGTTGGTAGAACTATCAAGGATTGCCATATGGATAAGGTAAGCTTTTGGCTGTTTAACCTTGTGCAAATAATGGATGTAAGGCATACACCACAGATTCCTACAAGTGTGATACAACTAGATAACATCCCTTAGGATGTTCATACTAGCAGACATCACACCTATCATCATCATCTAACTCACTATCCATAACCATCTCTATCATAGCCATTTTACCTTTACCCTTAGATATGGCACGTTTAGCTTTCTTATGTCTTTAATGTTCGCACTCACCACTTTGCTCATTGGACTCTTTAGTAATTTTTAAAATAGCTTAAAACCTATTATCCATGGAGTCCCATAATTGATCAACCTTAGCCATAATTCTTATTGTAATTTCTAGAATGGCAAGGTTTTCTGAGTAACCACCTCATCTCTGGTGAATTCATCCTCACTGTCAAAAAATCGAATCCCCTTTTTCTGAATAGAATGGTCCTTGTTGTATTCTTCTGCACTTTCATGCTTTCTTAGTTCTCCCTCCTCCTTAGCTTCTTGCTTAATTAATTCTTGAATTTGACGAGTGCCCAACTTTGTCAATCTCCCTTGGGCATAGACATCAAGGGCTTTCTTGGTTTCAGACCATAACTCATCTATGATATGGCAAAGTTGATCAAGATAAGAGTATCCATTGCCAAGACACGTATGTAACAAAGAGTAGTATCAACCAATAGTAGCATCCAAGGGCTCATAATTTTCTTATTTCCACCCTTGAATTTATTTTCTTAGATTGGATACTCGGAAGTACGTTTGATATTTGTCATTGAATAATTTCAACATTGTACTCCACTGCTTAATTGATTCTGGTTCCAAGGATCGATACCAATTTTCTACTTCCTTTATGAGTGTCCTTTGAAATAATTTCAACTTTTACTAGTCATTCTCAATATTCTGCAAGGCACCTGTATCTTGAAAGGCCTGAAGATAATTTTGCAAATCAACATCATATCCTCCCTCAAAATAAGGGATGTTGTTCATGGCTAGCCTTTTTATTCTACTATCCTTCACATGCCTTATTGGAATCCCCATAGCCTCTACAATATTCAACATGCCCTGAGTAGCAAGTAAAGGTTCATCAAGGCCATGATGGTGGTGCCTACGATGTTCTCTACTAGCCCTTCTTTCTTGATGATGGGCCTCTTTGGATTGCCCACATCTTCGATCACAACTGTCCCAATGGTCCCTTTTGTTATTCTAGTCCTATTGGTCACCTCCATCATGGTTATTTCTTCTACAGTCACAATCTAAACCAGATGAAGAAGAAGAATACGACAACGATGAAGGGAAAGAAGAATGGAAACTCACTTTTTGTTGACACCTATAACCTTTCCTTCGATGCTCGTGACCATGATAATGATCATGATCTCCTTTATCCCATTTTTCTTTATTACTTCTCCAGATCCATTTTTTTCATTAGATCCATTTTGACCAGCACCTGGATTATGGATTGTGGATTGTACATTCTAGTTGAGGGCTCCTTAAACAAAGTCAAATAGAGGAGAATCACTAAAGAAGTGGTTCCTTCATCAATTGGGCCAAGTGAAGGTGGAAAAATATTTGACCCCTTGCCCTTCATAAGCTCATGTTGGTGCTCTAGTTGACAATCCCTTAGTCTTTGCACTATAGTGGGATGATAATCCCTTGAGTTAGGATCTCGCATCTCGTATTCTCCATGGAGATGTTGAAGCCCATGTCATGCGAGCATTAGCTGGAGCATTACTAGAATAGATTGGTCAAGTGGCAACAAAATGTTGCCTTCCATATCACACCACTGCATCAATTCATCTTGTTGCAAGATGAAGGTAAAGTCTAGTACATTCTCATCGGGATGAGCATATACCACCTGGTATTGTTGAGGCACTTGAATTGCCCTGGGCGAAGATGGATCCTATGAGAAGAAGATATTTTTTGTTAATAAACTTGTAAATAGTATGCAATTAAGGTTTAATTTAATGATAATAATTTTTTTCATAGGATTTGACTCTTAGGGCTTGAAAAACGAGGTTACTGAGTTTCACTAGGTTTAGATAGCACATGAAGAACTACAGTCCCTAGCAATGGCTTCAATGATGAGCAAAAAGGTACCCCTATGCCCAAACATACAAATCGTAGGCGTTCACGTGTGATTTGATTGAATTCCACAGACTATAATTACTAAGTACATGAGAGATAAATAGTGTGTGTGTGTTGTTCGTTTGTTGTCTTCCCAGTCCAACTTGTGAAATGCAATTGTATAGTTAAGTGTGATTGAGGTGTAAGATTTTTATTATTTTGTGTTTTATGAAATTGCTCACCTAGAATAGGAATAATGGTAAGAGTGATTAATTGGTAAGTAAACTATGGTCTAATCTAACCTAACACAAGTAATCGTTCCCACTTCCCAGACACTTCCTGAACTTTTATGTAAACACTACTGGGTTCTCAAATGATAATCATTTCTGAGCTACCATGTATCACACGTATGCTCAAAGGGGTCATGCTTGTGTATTTTAATGAATTATTTAATTAATAAAAATTAATTACTATATCAATAACTTTAATGTAAATTGCACAAAATCACAATATGTAAATTCATAAGAAATAAAGTCTCAAGTGCTGCAAGGAATGGATCAAAGAGTTCATCTTTATTGCCAACACACTGGTGTGTTTAGGTACATCAATGCTTGAAGATCTGTTCACACTTAGACCTCCTACTGTAGGCATTTGGAAAATATTCTAACTCTCAAATGAACAAACTGCAAGATTTTCACTACTTAACTACCAAAAACTTCCTCCCAATTGTGCACCTAGGAGCTATATTTATAGACTCAGGAGTAACCCTGCGATATCAAATGTACGATATCACATCCTAGGCTACAATATCACGTACTCAATATCGTGTACCCAATATCATGGCCACCTCGATATTGAAGCATTGAAAAACATAATTTATTATCTTTGTCCTATATCAAGATGATTTGATAGTGGAGAGACATGGAGGGCAACATTATGTTGCCACCTGATTGATCAATTCTTGTGATGCTTCAATAAACTCTTATGAGGTTGGGCATCTAAGGGCTCCATGATGAGTATGTTGTGTAAGACCATGACTCTAGGGATTACCATCCCGCTAAGGCACAACATAAAAGAGATTGACAATAGGATAGGTATTATGAAGCTACGAAGAAGAAATAGTTCAAGAACCCCTTGTTCTTACTAGGCCAAAAATATAGTGAGGATCCTTTTTATGGGATTCTCAATTCATTGACTTTCCTCCCTTTGGTTTTGACAAAGGGGACTTGAACTAGAATTTATAGGCCACTGTAAATAATCCTAGTTTAGGCAAGAATAGGTCCCATGATCAATGGGAATCCAAAGATGGGGGTCATGGTAGAAATGAGAATAGGCATCATGATGATGATCGTGGCCATGACCATCAAAGAGGGGATGATAGGCATTGTGGTGGTCTTAGTCCACTTTCCTCTTCTTATTTGACATCCTCTTCATCCTCCTTTAGCTTTGACCAAAGTTGTAGAGGATGTGACCATGATGGAGGTAACTAGTAGGATAAAGATGATCATAGGGCCCACTGAACTAGTCAAGATTAGAGGCATTGGCATTCAAGAAAGGCATGCCACCATAAGAGAAGGGACAACCGAGGGTATCATAGGCATCATGACCATCACAAAGGTCATGACTATGATGATCCTTTACTTGCAACTCAAAACATGCTACATATTGTAGAGGTAGTGAGAATTTCAATTAGGCATGTGAAAGATAGCAGAATAAAGTGGTTGGATGTGAACAATATCCTCAAGTTTGGAAGGGGATACAACTTATATCTGCAAATATATCTCCAAGCCTTTCATGATTTCATTGTCTTGTAGAACATAGAAAATGAATGAAAAAATTTAAAGCTATTCCCATGGACACTTATCAAAGAAGCTAAAAGTTGGTACTAGTACTTGGAGTTGGAATTGATTTGCAAATGGAGCACAATTCTTGAACTCTTCAATTGCAAGTATCAAATGTACTCACAAGTGTTTAATTTGAGAAAGTAGATCCAAGGTTGGAAATAAGAAATACATGAAACCTTGGATGCAGCCATGGGCAAGTACTATTCTCTTTTACAATAATTTCTTGGCCATCATTATTCTCAAAAGGAGTAGCTCTGCCAAATCATAGATGGACTTTACTCAAAAATGAGGAGAACTCTTGGGATCTATGTCCAAGTGAGGCTTTTAGAATTAAGAGTCCATCAGATTCAAAGACTGATAGAGTAGGTTTCTAAGGAAGAAGGAGAGTTGAGAAAAATGGAAAGTATTGAGGAGTACAATTGGGATCCTTCCATTAGAAAAAGGAAAGTATGATTTTATGATAATGAGGAGGAGGCACCACTTGATGAGGTGGTGCAACGAAAAACCTTGTCGATTTAGAAATCTATTTTGAAATTTTTACTAAGGTAGATAAAATGTGGAACTCTTTGGATGAAAAGTTTCAAACCGCTCTAAAAATAGCAAAGGAATCCAAAGAGCAAAGAAGTAATCATGACTGTAGGAAAAGGAAGGAAGTTGAACATACCCACCAAAGGGATAAGAGTAAGGCAGCTATAGTAGAGAAGGTTGTGGAGTCTAAAATAAATGATAATTATGGGTGTGACATTTGCCACTATGAACATCCTAAGGGATGTTGTCCCATTGTATTACACTTCTAGAAGTCTAGGGTGTATGCTCTAAATCCTAAATTGGCAAGAAGGCAAGCACCCAGAAGATTATCTTATCCTCAAGGTAATCCTAGGTAGTTCTAGCAACTACAAGCCTATTATCCAAGTGGAGCTCCAACACAACTGTATGAGTAGTATCATTAGTGGTAGCATCCATAATCATGGGTGATGCCACCATCAAGGCAGCAATATCCTTACCGACAACTAGATCCATATGGGTACTATGCTCAACATCTCAGTTCTCCATGTGGCTGTTCCATTCATGGCTCATTCTAGCATTACTACTACCCTCTTGAATACTATAGAGCCCAATCTTTAGGAGGGGAATCCCTCCCTCTACTTTGAACAAAATTATCACCTACTCCATTAATGCAAGGTGAAATTCTAGCGTAGCTGTAGTAACATAATGCCATTAGGATCATTAACATACAACCAACTCCTTAGCCAAGTAGTTTAAAAACCAAATCTCAAAAGAGATCATTCTTCTAAACCAATAGTCTTACAAAGCCTTCACAAGCTTATACAACTGATAACCTTGCTTTTCTATCATCCTTTGAATTTATTCCATTTGAGTCCCCTTCAAATCAAACAACTCCCAAAGTGCATACCATCATGTTAACCCATGGGTAACTGATTGGATAAAGGCTAATCATCTTCCTAGGAAAAGATCTAATCCTAGGATTCCCTTAATCTATTTGCAAATCATTGAGAATAAACCTTGTAAAGATCTTTTGGACTCAAGTTCTAGTGTAAATCTAATTTCTCATGTAATGTACAAAGCCTAGAAACTACCTCTACTTAAGAAGAGTAACATTCATCTTGAGTTAGCAGACCAACCCATCACTGTTCCTTTAGGATTGATGGAGGACATTATGAACATCATGTATGGGTGGCCATATCCAATTCAGTTCATAGTGATCCATGTTGATAATTGTAAGGGGAACTTCCCAATCATCATGGGAAGGGCTTAGTTAAGTACTATTGATACATGACTGGGAATTAGAAACCTTTCCTTGAAACTTTTCAAGGAAAATACATTTGGAAAGATCAAGAAGAAGAGAGTTCCATGCATTACATATAGTGATATAGGGTGCAACTGTGTGTAGAAACTATGATTTGTAAAAAGTACATCAATCACAACATGCAGATAGTGTGTAGATAAGACAAGAATTCAAAGGTGCATGTACATAGTAACAACAAAATAGGAGGGCATCTAGTGGCTAATAGCTACTCTTGAGAGCAGCTCAATACTTTGCATGAAACTTACTAAGAACTTAATTAGTTCCTATGTTGAAGGTATGGATGAATTGAAGCATGTTTATTGCCAACTCTTCGATGACAAACCTAATGACACTTATTAGGGAGAGTTGAAAATCCTTGAAAATTTTATGAAAATTCTACCTGCCAACATGGAATATGTTTTTCTAAATAATGGAAAGCTTATGATAATCAATACCAACCTTACTCTTAAATAGAAAGAGAAGTTTCCAAAAGTAGACAACAAATGTCCAAAAACCTTTTTGTGTTCATATCTTGAACTCACTAGGATTGATACTAGAATATACTAGCATTACATCTATACTAATCCTTTCATAAAGCCAAAGGGACAACTGTAGTAGCAGTTGAATCCCAAATTGAAGTAGATCATTAAGGAGGAGATTGAAAAACTTCTGAAGATGGGGTTCATCTATCCCATTATAGATAGTAAGTGGGTTAGGCAACATGTAATTATGCCAAATAAAGGTGGCAAGTGAAGGGTCTGTATTGACTTTAGGCTACCAAACATGGAAACATAGAAAGATCATTTGCTATTGTCACTTGTGGACCAAGTGTTGGACACCATCTTTGGGCATTGCTTTTACAACTTTCTAGATGGTTATAGTAGCTATAACCAAATTTAGATAGCACTCAACTATCAAGCCAAAATCACATTCACAAGTTCCCAAGAGATGTTTACATACATAAAGATGCCATTTGATCTATGTAATGCCCCTAAAACTTTCCAATACCTTGTCCTTGGCATTTTTCAACAGTAGATTGGTAGCAAAATGGATGTCTTCATGGATGACTTCTCCACCTATTGTGCTATATTTGAGCATGCCCTAGACTGCCTTGACTAAGTGCTAGAAAGGTATGTGGAGACCAACCTTTGCTTCAATTGGCAAAAGATCCATTTGATGATCCAAGGGGACATTGTGTTGGATGACAGGATATCATAAGTAGGGATTGAGGTGAACCCTAAAAAGATAAAGATCATCCAAGGAATTACCCACCAACCAAAAACCTTTAAAGATGTCCAATCATTCCTTGCCTATACTAGCTACTATCAATGGTTTATAAAGAATTTTTCTAAGATTGCTAAAACATTAGTTGAGTTGACAAAGAAAGATGCTCTATTCATTTAGACCAAGGAATGTGAGAAGACATTCCAAAACCTCAAATACAAGCTTGTAGAAACTCCAATTCTACAAGCACCTAACTGGTTAGATCATTTCACATCATGAAAAATGCATCAAATTATGCTTTGGGAGTCATGCTCATGCAATTGGATGAGTAGAAACATCCTTACTATATCCACTACATGAGCCAAATCATTGTGGATGCATAGCTTAACTACACCATAATAGAGAAAGAGCTAATGATGATTATGTATGCCTTCAAGAAATTTAAGCACTATGTGCTTTGATACAAGGTATTTGTACACATGGATCAGAGTGAAATTTGCTTCCTAATGAACAAACAAATGCTAAGCCCTCATATCATATGGTGGCTTGTGATCTTGTAGGATTTCAATCTTACAATGATAGATTGAAAGGGAGCTGAGAATGTGGTTGCTGATCACTTGTCTTGGTTGTGATGGAACAGCAAAGAGGAAAAGAGTCTACCTTCTAATTAATTTTTTGACAAAATCCTCTTTTTTGGTGTTATAAATGAACAATTACTTACTAAACCTAAATGGTATGATGGTATCCTCATTTATCTTCTTACTTAGGAAATGCCACAAGAGTTAGACCGTCAGAAGAAATAATAGTTTCTTCATCAAGCCAAACACTTCATGGAGATCAATAGATACATTTACAAGGTATGCATCGATGGCCTGGTTTGTTGGTGTGTTCTTGATATCAATCAACTACATGTTCTCCAAGATGCTCACAAGGGCCCTTGTGGAGGCCACTGTGCTAGGAAACACATGATCATTAAGATCCTAATGGCAAGGTATTATTGACCAACACTCTTTAGGGCTGTCCATCAATTCATTTTCTCTTGTGAACATTGTTAGTAGAATGGTGGGATGATTGCTCCAATGAAGGAACCTTAGCAATGGATCCAACCATTGAAATCCTTTGACATTTGGGGCATTGATTTCAGGGGTCCTATCACACTCATTTTGAATGGAAAGGTGTATATTATAGTCACTATTAACTATTATACAAAATGGGTAGAAGCGACGGCTATCACCAATTGTACATCTTTTACAACTGCTTGGTTTGTACAAAAAAATGTTGTAAATAGCTTTGGAATGCCATGTGCACTAATTTCTAACAATGGTACTCATTGTACAAGAAGTACCTTTCAAAAGCTTATGTAATGCTTAGGGTTAGAACATAAATTAATGATACCTTACCACCCCAAGCCAATGGTCAAGTTAAGGTTACCAATGGGAAGATCACAAAGATCTTAACTAGAATAATTAGCAAATATAGGAGAGACTGGAGCACAAAACATAACAATGCCCTTTGGGCCTACTACTCAACATGGAAACTCCTTATAGGCTATTCCACCTATGAGCTAGTATATGAGAAATTGCCAACTCTTCCTATTTAATTCAAGCTCCATACACTTTCAATAGCCTATGACCTTAACCTTGACCTTAGCCTAGCAGAGAAAGAAAGACTAATCAACCTTAATGTGCTAGATGAGAATATAATAGGTGGTCCTATCCTTGAATGAAGCACACAAAGCATTCAACAAGTAATTCCATGTTCTTAAAAAAATAAAGGTAAAATTTCAACTATGAGTTAAGGTCCTTTAATAGAACCGCACACATGTGCCACAAAGAACTAAGTTCCAAACGTTGTGGGAAGGGCCTTACATCATTTATAAAACTTTCACTTCTAGGGCCATGTTGATCTATAAATCTGACAACTTAAGCAAGAAGATACTGGTCAACACACAAGTCAAAGCTTTCCATGAGCCCAAAAGAACTAGTATTTGAAACACCTTCTCAAAAGGACAACCACACTCAATATTTTGGATCTCCTTGTTCTAACTTAGTCATGGGAGAGATGGCCATCCATGCTAATCATATAAGTGACTCCTTAATTTTTGCTCTTTCTTGTTATACACTTCTTTATTTTTACACCTTTTTATTTTACATATTTTTTTGTTTTACAACATTAGTAGTATGTTTTATGTTTCTTACATATTTTAAATTTTTTTTCTATACTTTACTTTACTTGGTTTGAATTTTTCTTATGTTTTTTTAATGTTTGTTTTTCTCTCCTTTATTGTTAATAGGACACGGTGATGTTGTAGTTTTTTGCTAATGATGGTTTGTGCTTAATATTATTTAATTGCTAATTTCNGTTTGCTAATGATGGTTTGTGCTTAATATTATTTAATTGCTAATTTCTAGATTCTATCTTGGAATTTTGATGATTAATAACTAAGACATGATTTTTTTTTCATGAAATAGGTAGTAAGTCCACATCATCCAACCATCCAAAAAACTCTATGGTGTTCCTAGTTTTGGAAATATAAGATCCCTTTCCTTACTAAAACTTTAATGAAGTTGTATGCTTGGTAGTTTCTAAACTTTGAAAAGATTAAATGGATTGATAAGGGTGTAACGTCAAGGGAACTCAATGCTCTTTTTACCTTTCTACTTTTTTGAGTGCATGAGTATTTTCATGGATTTCTTACCGTTCCATTGCCAACCAATAACAAGAAGTTAAGTTTTTCATGGTATGGTTCCCATGCTTGAAGGTCCCCTCTAACTAAGGCTCTTTCTCACTTCTTGTTTCTCTTTTCTTCTCCATAAGGAATGATGATTGACATATGGGAGCATTCTTATGTCTCAAGAAGGTGGACTAGTCTTAGAGTATTAATGCAAAGTCATTGGAAGTGGTTGGTTTTGATCTGGACTAAGAATGAACTTTATTAGGTCATTTAACCACAAAATCCATAAGGGACTTCATGTGACCATGCAATAGAACTCCATTCCACTCTGCTCATCATCCACTAATGCTTTCCATTATTCACCTCACTATTGGTTTCCATGTCTTATTCAATGTCTTAGTTTGATATGTTGAAATTATTAGGTAGCTTCTTTTGTATTAGGTCCTTAACTTTCCATAACCATTAATCAATTACAAGGCCTATAGACTCCTTGGTTTGAAATTATGCAAGGGAAAAAAGGGCATGAGCCTACTATGGAGAGGATCCACTTTCATATCTCTTAGTTGGGCTAGTTACATTCCTTATTCATAGGCATTCCTACAATTAAATCTTTTATGCACCCCATCTGTTGCATTCAATTGTGTGCTCCTTAGTGGCATTTCTCCAATATATTCCATTCTCCAACTCAAAACTCCAATTTTTAAGAATAATCAAGCCCTCTTGAAGCTTTTTATCATGTTCATTACTTTTTTGGCTCTTTGTGAATCCCACTTTTATGTTGAAACTCCTTCAATTTTTTAAATTTTCAAAAGTGAAAAATTTTCTCAATAGGCTTTATTGATAGGACCTTGTATATGGAGCCACCTGCATAGAAAAGGCACCATCGATGGGATCTTGTATATGGAGCCACTTGCATAGATGAGGCATCATTAATGGGACCCCATCTATGTAAGGTAAAACGTCTATATATATGTAGTCACACCTTGTAATTTTTCACATTTAAGCTTAATCAAGAAGGAAGTTTTAAAACTTTTTTAGAGCTCAGAACCTTCCAAGAGCCATAACTTCCAAACTATTTGTCCAATTCAGTTTGTTCTTTAGGTTTTGTAGCTATCGAATGTGAGCTCTTTATCATGGGGACCACAAACCTTAAATTTTTGATGGAAAAGTTTTTGAAAATTTTTCTAACTCCTACAAAGGTTTAACTAACGAGTTAACATTAAAACATCAATTTATGAAAGTTAAACCCTTCCAATAAGCTATAGTGACATTTTAAGTTAAATAACATTAAAATAATAATAAAATAATCAATCCAACATGGTCATAAACTTAGCCTAAGTGTAACTACACAATGAGATAAGGTACTTAAATGTTATAAGTTACACATTATACACTAATCCTTGATTATGTTATGACCATAGATGGCACCTAAATAAAAGCACATGCAAGAAGGAGGATCATCCCAACCAAGGGTAAAATGGCTAAGAACTTGAAGGGGTCAAGAATAGGCCCATGAGTAAGCAACTGAAATCCATGCAATAGTACCTCTTTGAGAGGAGCTTGAAGTGAAATATTTTCAACAGATTCTTAAAGTGACTACAACTAAATAGTCTCACCAAGATGAGGCACTAGAGCTAAGACCAAGCCTTGAGGTTCCCTTGATGGAGGCTTGCCTTAAGTAGATTGCATCTAAGGAGGTCCAAAAATCCATGCTTCAAGAGTTGAACTTTGGACCTTTCTTGGAGTTTGCCCCTCCAAAAGTCAAAGATGAATTATAGAACTCTCCCATGTGGTCCTCCATTACTTCTAGTGGGGAGTGGTACATGGTAGAGAGATACCTATTCTTAAAAAAACCAACAAGCTAGTTCAATGATAAAAATCAAGGATATTTTTGTGTCCTACTTAGTGAAAGTAATTTCTAAGGCCCTTAGGTTGCCATAAACTAGGACCAATCTTACTAAAATTTTGATGTAAATAGATCCAAGTGTTAAGAAACAATGGATACAATAATGTTATGGAGTGGACTGTAAGAAGTTTGATGCACTTACTATGGTGGATTGTGCATACTTTAAAATGATATCCTTTCACCTTAATCTAACAGTGAGGCCAAGCAAAATCATAGCTTCCTCCACCTGTGCATGTGCCACTCTAAGTAGTAGATTCCTAGTCAATCTTCCACAGCCGATCTATCTTGAGATAGAAAAACACTTTAAGGAGAATGAACATGAAATAAAGGCACTCCCCTTTCTTTGCCTCATCAAGAAATTATGCAAGAGAGGAGGCATAACTTACTACAAAAATGATGTTGTATGATGTGCTTCAACCACCTCTTAGGTGGAAATGATGAAGGGCAAAGTGTATGCAAAAGTAATACAAGAAAAGGAGTGAAAACCACCACCTCCATCACCCACTCATCAGACAACGTCAAAGTTCCACATTTCATTTGATTGCATGCCTGAACTCTAAGAGCAACTCTTGCAATAGTAGTAATAGAAAGTAGGAACAAGTGGTGGTGACCCATCTATGTATAGACTAGCCATGAGCCATCTCAACGAAGTGGCCCAAACCTTAAGCTATATGAAGGGTGGAGTGCCAATTTTCTTAGCCTAATGAATGTAGGTACTGCAAGGTTAAATCCAAGCACCCAAGAGGTAACCATGTCTCTCTCACAATAATAGTAATTCCTAGACATCTTTGGGAATGTCACTATCTTTTTAGTGCATCTAGAGGAGGGTGAGGGGGCGACTATCTTGGTGATGTAGTACCATGGGCATAAGACTGTGATCAAAGTGGTTGCTGACAAAGTGGCCAAAGTACTTAATGCACCTGCAACATTTGTACCAAATGTTTCTACACTTAGAGATGTGTAGGCATCCACAAGAACTTTGAGTGGTAGATTAAGTGTAGCCTATCATGAGGAATTGCTAGACCAATTGGTGGGAACTAGGCACCTAATTCTAGATCTATTTGATCTTCTAAATACCATCATTGCAACCTAGTTAGAGCTACTCAAGGAAAGGGGAAAATGCATTATCTTGCAAGGGTAACTTGAAATAACTCGAGCTGAGAACCAACACATGGCTATGAAAGTTACCAATTGAAGAGCTCACACTAATGATCCTGCATTGCTCAACCAAGTAATCATCCAAGATGAAGCTTTTAAATAACTTTAGGATAAACTCAAAAAGATTAAGAACACCAAGGAATTGGCAGTCTTTGACCAATCCTTAGGCAATGCCACAATGCATAACATCTAGAAGGACTTGGTCCAAACTCACTAGAAGAATGAGATCTTGACCACAAAAAATCATCACCTATGGAATGTTGATGTGTAGAAGTAGCAGATGTTAGAATTTATTCATCAACAGTAGGAGTAGATAGCTAAGGTGAACATAGAATTAAGGAGGTTGGTAGTAGAAAACAAAAACTTCTCCATGGAGGAAATCCATGCCTTGCACCAAAAATATACAATCAATATTGCCTCCTACAAGAATGAGGCCTTGAAGTTCAAAAGGGTTAAAAATCACCATAGGAACTAAGTGAAATTTTAAAAGGAAATCAATGAGAAGCATATCCAAATGGCAAAGGCAAAAGTCAATGAGGTGCTCTAGTAGCTCAAGGAAGGAGGTGATGCTTGGTAACCTATCTTTGATGCGCTAAATGGCTACAACAAGGTATAAATTCATATGAGAGAGCTATAGATTGAGGAGATGACTGAATACATGGAGCTTGTCAATCTTCACTATGCAAACCTAGCAATGCTAATTACTGAAAGGCCATAGTCTAAATTGGAAAAACAAGTGGCCAACTCATACTTATTTTACAAGGTAGAGTTCAAGAACCATAAGGAGACCAAGTAAAAGCTTTGAGATTGCAAATGTAGAGCTTGAGGTTCTTAAGGTAAAGTTCATTGATCATAAATTAGTTGTTGAAAACTTAGCCAAAAGGATGAACAACTACCAAGAGTTGTAGAATGCACTCAGGGCATTCAACATTGAACACAAATAGTTCATTTCCTAGTTCATTAACGTGAAGGAGCTATTTTTTACAATGTCCTATTTGTGGGATATTCCCATTCCAAACCACACTGGTGAAGCAATGTGGACAATGAATGATCCCTAAAGTAAGGAGAAGAAGATGAAGGCATTATTGGATGCCTTCCATCTTCTACCAGAAGTTGTACCTACCATAGGAAAACCATACCAACCATCTCAACAATTGCATGTGCCCAAAGTAGGAGAAGATCCTTTAGAGCCTCCATTGCCTAGGACCATCTAAATTTTTTCACTAGCATCACATCATCAAAGGAGTTGTGTTTGTTAATTTTGTCTTGGTGTTCAATTTTATTGTCTTGAATACCAAAATTTTGTAATGATTGTAAAATCGTACACTTGGGTACTTAGTTTTTGTGCTGTTTGTTTTGTGTATCTATAGTCAGTCAATAATCTCATACCTTCCCAAATTTTGTAAAGAACTTAAGCATGAGTTTTCATTCAATCATGGGGATATGATGATCCCATCAATAGGATCTCATCGATGTGATCTAGTCAACACAAGGTTTAACTTGTTGATATGTACCCATTGATGGAGTACTCTTTCTCTACCTAGAAATGTATGCCTAGTTGCCACAGTCATAGTAATCTTTTCATAGTTGTACCGAAGCACTTACAATTTTTCCCTTTGAGAGTTAGAATATTTTCTGTGATCCCATAGTAAGATTTAAAGAGTGTATAGGTCTTTATTCGAGCACTATTATACCTAAGCACTTTAGTGTGGATGGTAATAAAGATGATCTTTTCTGATAAACCTGGCAACACTTGGAATGGATTAATTGTTTCCATAAGTATTTCATATTCATGCAATTTACTTTAATTTTTTATATAATTACGTAATTAATTAATATCAATTTAATAGTAAACATAAGTACAACCACTTTGAGCATATGCTTAGCACTTGGTAATCCTTGTAACACTTAACATTTAGTAACCTAGTAGTGTTATAATGTGTTTAGGATGTGTATAGCACGTGGGAATAGATACTTATGTTAGGATTAGTTAAATATTATCTAGTTATTAGATTATTTAGATATTAAATGACTTTATTCTTTATTCTTTTTCTTAGGCAACTTAATTCATAAAACACAAAAATGATAAAAATCATATGCCTCAATTACACTTAACGATACACCTGTACTTCACAAGTGGAGCTAGGAAGACAACAATTGTAACAATTAGATTCACTCCCTAGAACCAATGTACTTAGAAACCTGAAGTCTTCAAAATTTAACCAAATCATTGAGTGAACACTAGTGATTCATATGGTTGGGCATAGGGTATACTCACTACTCATTAATTATCTATAAGAAGTGTTATTGACTATTGCAAAACTTTAATGAGAAGTAATTGTTATTTTTATTTTTATTTCCCTCTAATTTATAAGGTAATTCTAGTATATTTCATTTACATTCCAATATTAAAATATATCACAGTATGAATATATTTATATTACATCTTAGTTTGCTTTTAGTGTTCTCATATCTAGGAAATGAATGTTGTTATGTATTAACCATAACAAAGCCAAAATTCTTTAGTTTATTAATATTTTTGTCATTAACTAGAGTTTTTTTTTATATAATTTGCATAAAAATTAATGATGTTTAACCATAATTTTTTTAAACCAATTAGTCATTATAAATATTGTTTTATATTTAAATTAATTTCATGGTCAAAATATAAAATAGTGCATTGTCCTTACTAGTTAGGACTTTTCTAGGGCTTTTGTATCCATATGAGGAATGTCCTAGGCAATAGTCTTTTTAAAATATGTAATTCAAATAATGTTGCCTATAGCCAAATTAATGAATCAACACCATTTATCTAGTGCTAGAAGGAGGGTTTATTTATTTTTTTTCTAAGTTTATTTGGTACTTCTTATCTTAGTTCTAACTTTGGTGACATGGTATGTTCAGATTTGATTTTTATTAAATGTATTTTATTTTTAAGTTTACTTTTCTTAAATTTTAAATTAAATATTTTTTCTTTTATATTTATTTTCCAAGTCATTTCATTTTCCCTTTACCTTAAAAAAGTTATTGATGAATCATATATTGGCTACGTCAGCTAGGCCCCACTAATTAGGCCTCGTCAACTAGGCCCCATCGACATAGTATCTCTTTTTACCTCTAAATACGTGCTCACCCACTGTGTTTATAGAATGTCATGCCATAGTTGAAGCAGATCTCATGTAGTTTTGTCATTTGAAATTTAGAATAGTTTTCTAAATGCCAGCAGCAGGAGTCCAGAGTGTACAAATCTTTATTTGGACACTATCTTACCTAAGCATAGCAGTGTGTGTGGTAATAAAGACTAGCTTTCTAATAAACCTTGTAGCACTGGGAAATAGATTAATTCTTTAGCTATGCATTTAATATTTTATGTAATTTACTTTAATGCTTTAAGTAATTAAGCTAAATTAAGCTAGAATAAATAATGATTAATTAAGCACATAAGTACAACCACTTCAGGCATACACTTGGTGCTTCGTAATCCCAGTAACACTTAACATTTGGTAACCTAGTAGCATTAAGTGTTTTTAGGATGTGTACGACTAGTGGAAATAAATGCTTATGTTAGGATTAGTTAAGTGTAGCTAGTTAGATTAAATTAGCAATCTAATTATCTTATTTTATTCATTATTCTTTATCCTTATATGATTTAAAACATAAAACATAAAAATGATAAAAATCATATGCCTTAGTTGCACTTAACCATACCTTTGCATTTCACAAGTGTAATTGGGAAGATAATGATTTTAACAAATAGTGTCCCTTCCTAGAGACTAGTGTGCTTTGAAGGCTATAAGTCCATAGAATTCGACCGAATCACGCATGAACACTTAGTGATTCGTATGATTGGACATAGGTTCTACTTGTCATTCATCATTAGAGTCATTGCCAAGGACTTGTAGTTTGATATGTGTACTATCTAGGACTTAGTGAATAATATTTAGGATTACTGGATTGAACTCTAAGGTTATAATCATTAAAAAATAAAATATATAATAATTAATCAAAACTATATTACAAGCACATTGAGAAATTGTTTCTAACAAAAATGTCTTCTTCTTCTCATAGGCATGATGATCCTAGGTCACTAGTACCACAAGAATGCAAAGTGGTGTATACTAATCCTGATGAGTTTATACCCAGTTTTACTTACATCCTCCATCAGGATGAATAAATGCAGTGGCCAGGCATGGAGGGGAATGTTGTACTGCCACTTAACCAATTTTTTCCTAAGGTGTTACTCCAAATGCTTATAAGGTTGGACATTGAGGAGCTTTATGGAGAGTATGTTGTGGAAGATCATAACTTCTAAGACTACCGTCCCATTGAAACACAATGCAAATGAGAACAAAAATAGGAAAAGCACCACAAAGTTATGAAGGGGACATCGTTCACTAACCCTTTGTTCCTGCTAAATCAAAAGGATGATGAGGAACCTCTTTTTGAGGATCCTGAACATGCAGACTCTCCACCTCATAACTTTGGTGAAGGAAAGCTAAATCCAAATCTTAAATTAATGATCAACAATCTATGTTCTAGTAATAATAAGCCCCATAGTCATTAGAGTTCTAAGAAAAGGAGTTGAAGCAGGGACTCAGACAAGCATAATGATGATCACTCTAAGGATTGTGGCCATGATAAATAAAGGGGAAGTGGCAGACACCATGGTGGTGGTAATCATCCTTCCTCTTCATCCTCTTCATCTAGTTTATCTTACTTCTTTGAATCTAAGTAGAATCATAGATAATGGGACAACAATGATAATAGCAAAAACCACCCTGAACAAAGGTATGGTAGAGTACATCATAGGTGTCATCGAGATAATGATGATGAACCTTTGCTATCCACTCAATATATTTTCAGCATCATAGAGGGTATCAAAATTCTTACTAGGCATATGAAAGATAGTCAAATCAAGAGGCTAAACATGAACAAAATTCCCAAATTCAAGGGGGATATAACTTAGATTCTCAAAAACATTTACAAGTCTTTCACAATGTCTATTCCTTACAAAATATTGAAAACGATTGGCAAAAGCTCAAGTTCTTCCCTAGAACACTCTTCAAGGAAGCGAAAAGCTAGTATCAATCTCTGGAACCAAAATTAATCCGTCGATGGAGTAGAATGCTAGAATTGTTTAATGACAAGTATCCAATGTATGCCAAAGTGTCAAACCTACGAAGGTAAATCCAAGGCTGGAAATAAGGAATAGATGAACCCTTGGATACCACCATGGGTAGGTATTATTTCCTTTTGCATAGATATCTTGGCCATAGTTATTCTCAATGGAAGTAGCTTCACCATATCATAGATGGAATTCAATAAAAAATGAGGAGAACTCTTGGGGTTTACACCCAAGGGAGATTGTTACAACTAATAGTCCATTAAATTCAAGGGCTGATTGAGCAAGTTGCATAAGGAGAAGGTGATTTAAGAAAATGGAAAAGTGCTAAGGATTATAATTGGGATCCTTCCATTAGAAAACTGGAGGTCTAATTTTGTGATAGTGAAGGGGAAGCACAACTTGATGAGGTGGTGCAGCAAAAAACCTTGCCAATTCAAAAATCTATGTCTACAATTTTGGCTAAGGTTGAAAAAATATGGGAAGTTTTGGATGAAAAATTTCAAAATGCTCTAAAAATTATAGAAGAATCAAAAGACCAAGGTAGTGATCATGATTACAAGAGAAGGAAAGAAGCTAAAGATGCCTACTAAAGGGATAAGGGCAATGCTACAGCAATAGAAGAGGTTATAGAGTCAGAATCAAATTACAATGGTAGGTGTGACATCTACCAATATGAATATTCCAAGGGATGTTACCCTATTGTGTCACACTTATAAGAATATAGAGCTATGCTCTTAATCCTAGACTAACATGATGGTAAGCCCTAGAAGGTTTCCTTATCATCAAAGCAAACTAAGGTAGTTCTGCCAATAATAGTAGGCTCATTATCCAAGTGGAGCTCCGCCACAATCATATGAATAGTATTAGCAATGTAACACCCACAATCATGGGGGATTCCACCACCAAGGTAGTAGTACCCTTATAGGTAGCCACATCTATATTCCTACTATGTTCAACAACTAATGTCTCCATGTAACTCTTCAAGTCATGCTTCTTTTTAGCATCACTACTATCCTTTAGAGTATTAAAGAGATCATTCTCCATCTACTAGAGGGGAAACCCCATAATACTATCATCCTCCTCATCCTTTAGCACATGTTCCTCCACCCTCAACCCAATTACCACCTACTCCATCCATGCAAGGTGAGCTTTGAGGCTAGCCACAACAATGTAATGCTACCAAGGTTATTAACTTATAGCCCTCTCCTTAGCTGAGTGGTTCAGAACCAAGATCCCGTAAAAGACCATTCTTCCAAACCAATAGTCCTACTAAACCCTCACCTACTTATCTTGTATCTCCTTCATCCTCTGCATCCATTGCTTTTGAAAACCTTTCAAACTAAATGCCTCCCAAGATTTACACAGTTATGTTAACCTAAGCTATATCTAATTGAATCAAGGCTAGCAACCTTCCTAAGAAAAGAACTAATCCTAGAAGTCCTTTAAATCTATTTGTAGATTATTGGAAATGAGCCATGCAAGTCTCCTCTTGATTAGGTTTTGAATTTAATCTGATTTCTCATGAAATGTACAATGCTTGGAACCTGCCTTCTCTTAAGAAGAGAAACATTTATTTAGAATTGGTAGATCAGTCCATCACTATTCCTTTAGGACTAGTGGAGGACATTATAATTACTATTTATCAATGGTCATATCTTACTAATTTTTTGGTAATCAAGTTGACAATTGCAAGGGGAACTTACCAATCATTATGGGAAGGGCTGGGTTAAGCATTTTTTATGCATAAATGAGCATCAGAGATCTTTTCCTAAATAATTCCAAGGAAAATACATTTAGAAATATCAAGAAGAAATGAGTTTCATGCATCACATACAACAATACAAGATGCAACTATGTGCAAAAACTCTAGTATGTGAAAAGAGCATCCATTTCTACATATAGAAAGTGTGCAAATGAGGTAGATATTCAAAGGTACCTATTCATAGAAGCCAAAAAATAGGAGGATACCTAGTCGTTGATAGTTAATCCTAAAAGTAGCACACTTTGCATGGAACTTGCTGAGAGCCTAACATATGCCTATGTTGAAGGCATGGATGAACTTAAGCAAGTTCATCACTAACTCTCTAATGATTCAAATGATGATACCTATTGGAAAGAGTTGGAAATCCTTAAAAATTTTAAACAAGAGCCCTTAGAGTTGAAAACTCTACCTACCAACATGGAGTATGCATTTTTGAAAAATGGCAAGATGGTAATCATCAATGCAAATCTTGCTCCTAAATAGAAATAGATGTTGTTGAGGGTGGTTAATAAACAACCAACAACCTTTGCTTGGTCATATCTTAAACTCATAGGGATTGATCCTAGGATATGCCAGCATCGTATCTACACTAATCTAACCATGAAGCCAAATAGGTAGCTATATCAGTGATTGAACCCAAAATTGAAAGATATCATCAAAAAGGAAATCGAACAAATCCTCAAGGTAGGGTTTATCTATCCCATTGTGAATAGTGAGTGGGTTAGCCCACTCATGATTATGGTAAAGAAAGGTGGTAAGTGATGGATCTACATTGACTTATGGTTGTTGACTATGGAAACATTCAAATATCACTTTCCATTGCCATTTATGGATCAAGTATTTGACACTATATCTAAGCATTACTATTATAACTTTCTAGATGGTTATAGTGGCTATAATCAAATCTAGATCATGCTAAAGGATTAGGCCAAAACAACATTCACAAGTCCCTAGGGAACTTTTGCATATCAAAAGATGCCTCTTGGTCTATGCAATACTCCTACAATATTCCAACACTTGGTCTTGAGAATTTTTTAGCAACAAATTGGTTTTGGGATGGAAATATTCATGTATGACTTCTCCACCTATGGTGCCACATTTGAGAAAGCCTTGGACCACCTTGAACTAGTGCTTAAAATATGTCTAGAGATGAATCTTTGGCTTAATTGGTAGAAGAGCCACCTGATGGACTAGGAGGGTATTGTACTATGGCATAGAATTTCTCAGGCATGGATTGAGGTGGACTTTGAAAAGATATGGGTCATCCAAGGAATAACTAGCCAACCAAAAATTGTTAAAGATGTCTTGTCATTCCTTAGACACATTACCTACTACCAACATATTATAGAGAATTTCTCTAGGGTCAAAAAATCATGGGTTGATCTTACAAAGAAAGATACTTCATTCATTTGGACCAAGGAATGTGAAAATGCATTCCAAAGCCTCAAGCAGAAGCTTGTGGAGACTCCAATTCTATGAGCACCTAACTAGTTCAAACCATTTCATATAATGATAGATACATCAAATTATGCCTTGGGAATCATGCTTACATAGTTGGACAACAAGTAACATCCAAATTACATCCACTGCACAAGTCGAAACATTGTGGGTGCACAACTGAATTACATCACAATAGAAAAAGAACTAATGGATATGGTATATGGTAAAGGTTCAAGCACTATGTTCTTAGATACAAAGTGTTTGTATACATTGACCATAGTACCATTTGCTTCCTAATGAACAAGCCAATGGTGAGCTCCCATATCATACAATAGTTGGTGATCTTGTAAGGGTTCAATCTCATAATGGTAATTCTAAAGGGAATTGAGATTGTGATGACTAATCACTTATCTTGATTACAATGGGATAACAAAGAGGAGGAGAGCCCACTCTCTGACCAATTTCCTAATGAACTCCTCTTTATAGATGCAATAAATGAGCAAGTTCTTGATGAAACAAAATGGTATGATGACATCCTCACTTATCTTCTCACTCAAGAGATGTCATAAGATCTGGACTATAAGAAGAAATAACAATTTCTTCATCCAGCCAAACACTTCATGAAAATCAATAAACACCTTTACAAAGTATGTGCCAATGGCCTACTTTGTTGGTATGTACTTGATGTTGATCAATTGCGTGTTCTCTAGGATGCTCATGAGGATCCTTGTGGGGGCCACAATGCTAGGAGATGCACAACCATTTAAATAATAATGGCAAGGTATTGTTAGCCAACCACCTTTAAGAACACCCACCAATTTATCTGCTCTTGTGAATGCTATCCATGAGATGGTGGGATGATTGATCAAGTGGAGGGACCTTAATAGTGGATTCAACCACTAGAACCCTTCAACATCTGGGGCATCAACTTCAAGGATCCCATCACATCCATGTTAAATGAAAATATGTACATAATCATCATCATTGATTACTATACAAAATGGGCAAAATCAGCATCCATCATTGACTATATATCATCTATTGCTACATGGTTTCTACAACAAAATGTTGTAAATAGGTTTGCAATGCCACATGCACTAATTTCAAACAATGGAACCCATTTTATAGGTACTACCTTTCGTGAGCTTATGTAATGCCTCAAGTTTGAACATAAACTAACAACACACTATCATCCTCAAGCTAATGATCAAGAAGAAGTTACTAATAGGGAGATCATAAAGATCCTAACAAAAACTATTAACAAATATTGGAGATACTAAAGCACAAAATTGAATGATTCCCTTTGGGCATACCACTCAACATGGAAACTTCCTATAGGCTACTCTCCCTATGAGTTGGTGTATAGAAAATTACCAACTCTACTTATCCAATCTGAGCTTTGTACACTTTCAACAGCCTATGACTTGGACCTTGCCCTTAGCCTAGAAAAAAGAAAGATTAATTAACCTAAATGTACTTGATAAAAATTTATTGATAGCCCTATCCTTGAATGAAATGCATAAGGTATTCAATAAAAAGTAAAATATAAAAAGTAAAATTTTAACCTAGAGACAAGGCCCTCTACTGGAACCCCACACACATAACTCAAAAGACAAAGTTCTAAATGTTGTGGGAGGGACCTTATATTATCTATAAAACTTTTCCTTTCGGGGCCATGTTAATCTATAAACCTAAGAGCCTGAACAAAAACTAGCTAGTCAACACACAAAAAGTCAATCCTTTCTATGAATCCAACCAAGACAATGGAAGTAATGCCTCAATAGATAGTTGACCATGCTCAATCTTTTGGATCTCCTTCCTACAATTTATTCATGGGGAAGATGGCCATACATGCTAATCAATTAAAGTGGTTCCTTAGTTTTTTCTATTTTTTTATTTTTTTTACACTCTCTTTGTTTTTATACCATTTTTTCTTTTACACTTTGTTATTTTTCCAAATTTTTGTTTGATAACATCATTCGTATGTTTTATTTTTCTTAAATATTTTATAATTTATTTTATATTTTTCCTTATTTTGGTGTGAATTTTTCTCATCTTCTAATAAAAGTGCTTTATTGACAATAGGATACAGTCGTGCTGTAGCTAGTTACTGATGGTGATTTGTACTTAACATTTTGATTTCTAATGTCTAGTTTATATTTTGAATTTTGATGACTAATAACTAAGACAAGTTTCTTTTTCATCGATTAGGCAGTGAATTCACATCATCCATGCATCCACCTACTCTATGATTTTNGCAAGTTTCTTTTTCATCGATTAGGCAGTGAATTCACATCATCCATGCATCCACCTACTCTATGATTTTTTCAGTGTTGAAAATATGAGGTCCCTTTTTCATTATTAAAGTTTTAACAAACTTGTGAGCTTGGTAGTTTCTAGGCTTGGAAACGATTCAAAGGTTTGAAAAGGATGTGACTTCAAGGGGATTCAATACTCTTTGTACCTCTCTACTTGCTTGAGTACATGTGTGTTTTTATGTATTTTTTACCGTTCCATGTTGACCAATAATAGGAAGTTGAATAAGTCTTTGGATAGTTTGGTTCCCATGTAAAAAGAATTCATGAAAAGCATAAAATGTTCAAGAAAAAAACAAACATATGGGAATTCAAATGACACCTTTTAGACAAAATAAATGGTCTACAAGCACTAGTTATGGGACTATAAATATATGTTACCCATGCCTAAAGGTCCCCTATAACTAAAGCCCTTTCTCACTTCTTACTTCTCTCTTCTTCTCAAATAACAAATGGTGGTTATTTCTGAAAGCATTCTTGTGTCTCAAGGAGGTGAATTAATCTTAGACTAGTGATGCAAAGTTATTGAATGACTTTATCAAGTTATTTAACCATGAATCTCACAAGGGACTTCATGTGACCATGATTGGAACATCCATTCCATTCTCTATCTCATCCATCAATGATCTCCATAACTCACCTCACTGCCACTTTTCATGTTTTTGTTTCACGCCTTAATTTGACATGTTGAAATTCTTAGGTAGATACTTTGGGTTTTAGTCCTTAACTTTTCATAACAATTAATCAACTATGGGATCCACAAACTTCATAGTTGAGGTTATGCAAGGGTAAAAATGGCATGTGCTACTATGGGGAAGACCCACTTGCATATCTGATGGTTTGGTTAGTTAAGATCCATACCCTTAGATGTTTCTACAATCAAATCTTTCATGCACCCCATTATGCATCCAACTGTGCACTCATAAAGGCATTTTTCTTCATAAAATCTCATTCTCTAATCATTTCTAAATTTTTGGAACTTCAAGATCCTCTTCTAATATTTTCATCATGTCCATGACTTTTTGGGCTTTCAGTGGACCCTCATTTCATGCAAAAACTCATTGTTTTTTTTATTACTTTTGACAAAGTCAATGGTGGTCAATAATTGTGTTGATTAGGCTACATCAACTAAGCACAATCGACACAACTCAAAAATTCTATAAATATTGCCCAAAACTCCCCCAAAGGGTTAACAAATAGAATAATATTAAACCATTAATTTTTGAGAGTTTACGCTTCCAAGAAATTCCCGTAAATCTAAAATTAATTATTTATATTGAAATAAGAATAAAATAATAATTGAATTAATCAAATTGGTCATGATCATAACTTAGCTAGGTGTAACTTTCCTAAAGAGACAAGGTATCCAAATTGTTTTAAGTTACACATTAAATGCTAACCCTTAGTCATGTTATGATCACAGATGCCACCAAAATTGAAATGGTTGTAGGAAGAAGCGTCATCACAACCAAGGAACAAACATCCTAGAGTTGGAAGGGTCAACAGGAAGCCCAAGAGCAAGTAGCAGAAACTCATGCAACGGGACCTTTTCGAGAGAAGCTCGAAGTGGAATCTATTTGATAGATTCCTAAAGAAGAGGCTATAATAGAACAATCTCAAAGAGAAGAGGAATCAAGGCTTGTACCAACACTTGAGGTCATATTGACACAAGCCTACCTTGATACAATCAAGCCTTGTGATGTCCAACACTTAGTTCTCCAAGAACTAATCTTTAGGCCATTCTTATAAAATGCTCCATCAGAAGTCAAGATGTAGTTACAAAACTATCTCATGTGGCCAATCATCATTTCCAATGGGGAGTGGTACATGGGAGAGATAGATCTCTTCTAGAATAGTAGAAAAGTAGGAGCCACTATGAGAATCAAGGAAATTTAGATGTCCTACTTGGTGGAAGCTATTACATAGGCTCTTGGTTTACTTGATTCGAGAACCCATCTAGCATAGATCTCCATCCATGTATATCTTAAGGTAAAAAGGGAGTGGACCCAACAATTTTATGGGGTTGACCACAAGAAGTTTGAAAATCTCACACTAGTGGAGTGCATGTACTTCAAGATAGCATGACTTATCATCTCAATCTGATGGTGAGGCCTAGCAAAGTGACTACTTTCTCCACCCATGCATGTGTTACTTCAAGTGAAAACTTTCCTGTCAACTTTTCATAACTAATATATCTAGAGATGGAAAAGTGCTTCAAGAAAAATGACCATGGAAAAGAAACCCTACCATTTCCATGCCTCATTAGAAAAATCTATAAAATAACAGGGATAGTTTGCTATGCAAATGACACAATCAAGCATACTTCTATTGCCTTCTAGTCTAAGATGATGAAAGAAAAGACCCCTGCCTTGCTAAAAGAAGAGAATTAGCAACCACCACCTCCACCACCTACTTAGGAAAACACGTTGGAGGCCCATGCTAACATTGAACACTTGTACAAAATCTAAGAGTAGCTCTTGCATGAGTGGAAGTAATAAGTAGGAATAAGTGAGGGGGATCCATCTATGTACCATCCTGCAATGAGTCACCTTAATGAAGTGGCTTAAATAATTAGTCAAATGGAGGGAGTTGAACCAATATTTTAAGTCCAAAGAATGTAGGTGCCTACAAGGTTGAATCCTAGTGTCCCAAAGGTAATAATGTCTCTCTTTCAATAATAGTAATTCCCAGAAATCTTTTGGAATGCTGCTACCTTTTCAGTGTGCTTAGAGGAGGATGAGGGGGCAACTATCTTAGTGAGGTAGCACCAAGGGTAGGAGATAGTAGCAGCAATGCTTGTTGATCGAAGTGCTAATGTACTAAATGCACCTACAATGTTTGTACTAGATATTTATGCATTCAAAGATGTGCATACATTCGCAAGAACTATTAATAGTATATTGAGTGTAGTCTAGCATGAGAAGTTGTTGGATTGACTAGTGGGAACTGGAAAACTGATTCTAGATATCTTTGATTTTTTAGGTATCATCACCACAACCCAGTTAGAGCTGCTTAAAGTAAAGGGAAAATTTATCATTTTGTAAGGACAACTCAAAATGACTCAAGCACAAAACCAATGCTTGATTGAAAAGGTTGTCAAATTAAGAGCCTGCCTTGTGAATTCTGTGCTCCTTAACCCTGCACTAACAAGAGATAAAGCTTTTCAATAGCTTCAAGATAGACTTAAACAAGTCAAGCTAGGAATGGTGAAAACCATCTTTGATTAGTTTGTGGTTAAGGCCAAGACATATTCAATTTAGAAGGACTTGTTCCAGACACACCTAGAGAATGAGATGTTGACCATAGAGAATCATCGCCTACAAAATGTTGATGTGCAAAAATAGAAGATGCAAGAATTAATTCATCAATAGCAGGAGTATCTAGCCAAGGTAAACACTGATCTTAGGAGATTTTTAACATAAAATAGAAATCTCTCTATGGAGGAAGTCTATGCCTTACACCAAAAATCTGTGATTGAGATTGTTACCTAGAAAAATGAGGCTCTCAAATTTGAGAGAGTTAAGAACCACTATAGAGATTAGGCTAGCCTATAGAAAGAAGTTAATGAAAAACACATCCAAATGGCTAAGGAAAAAGTTAATGAGATCCTCCAACAACTCTAGCAAGGAAAAGAGATGTGGCAACCTATCATTGATGGGATAGATGCCTACAACAAAGTAGAGATCTACATGAAGGAGTTGTAAATTGAAGAAATAATAGAATACATGGAGCTCACCAATCTCCAATATGTAAACCTAGCAATGCTAAGTACCAGATGGACATGGGTAGAATTAGGGAAGAAGGTGGCAAGCTCATACTTGTTGTACAAGGCTAAGTTTAAGCACCACAAGGACACCAAGCATAAGCTTAAGTCTGTAAATACTAAACTCAAAGTTCTTAGGGCAAGATTCACTTATCAAAGATCAACTACTAAGAACCTAGCCAAAATAATGAATGATTATCAGGAATTGCAAAATGCAATCAGGGCATTTGACATCGAATGCAAATAATTTGCTACTTAGTTCATTGATGTCAAGGAGATGTTCCCAATAATGCGTTGTCCTTGGGAGGTGCCCATTCCAACCCACATTGGCGAAGCTGTGTGGATCATGCATGATCCTAGGAGTAAGGAGGAGAAGATGAAAGCATTGTTGGATGCTTTTTGTCTTCCACTAGAAGTTGTAGCCATAGCAGGATAAACACAATAACCTCAACCACCACATGTGCCTAAAGTAAGAGAAGGTCCTTTGAAACCTCAAGAGCCTCCACAACTTAGTACCATTTAATCTTCTCCATCATCTTCATGCAATCAATGGGATTGTGTTTGTCAAATTCTATCCTAGTGTTCAATTTTATAGTCCTGAACATCAAAAAATTTATAACATTTGTATATTTAAATACTTGGGCACTTAGTGTTTGTTTGTGTTTTTCATATGTCTATCATCAATCAATAATTCCATACCTTCCCAAATTTGTAAAGAACTCAAGGACAAGTTTTCATTTAGTTGTGGAGGTATGATGAATTGTAAATTGCCTATGTTGATTGGGCCCTATGCATGATTTGATGTGTTGATGTGGACCAATCGATGTAGTATCTATTTTTGTCTATAAATATGTGTTTACCAGCCATGTTTATGGAATGTCATGTCATAATTGTAGCAGAGCTCTTGTAGTTTTATCATTTGAAAGTTAGAATATTTTTCTAAGTGCACACAGTAGGAGTCAAGGGTATACAGATCTTTATTCAAGCACTATTGTACCTAAGCACAACATTTTGTGTGGTAATAAAGACAAGCTTTCTGATAAACCTTGCAACACTTGGAAATAGATTAATTGTTTATCTATGCATTTAATGTTTTATGCAATTTCCTTTAATGCTTTAAGTAATTAAGCTAAATTAAGTTAGAATAAGTAATGATTAATTAGGCACATAAGTATGGCCACTTCAAGCATATGCTTCATGCTTGGTTATCCTAGTAACACTTAACGTTTGGTAACCCAGTAGCATTAAGTGTGTTCAAGATGTGTATTGCTAGTGGGAATGGAAGCTTATGTTAGGATTAGTTAGGTGTAGCTAGTTAGATTAAATTAGCAATGTAATTATCTTCTTTTATTCATTATTATTTATCTTATGGTAACTTAAAACATAAAAATGATAAAAATCATATGCCTCAATTGCACTTAACCATACCTTTGCATTTCACAAGTGTACTTGGGAAGATAACGATTCCAACTTTTAGTGTCACTTCCTAGAGGCTAGTGTGTTTAGAAGGCTATAAGTCCATGGAATTTGACCAGATCACACATGAATGCTTAGTGATTCGTATGGTTCTACTCATAAATCATCAGTTATTTTCTCGTTTTTATTCTATAAAGCATGATCAATATTTTACATTTTGTATTTTCTATTTATGGGTAAAGAGAGTTCTCATAGCATGTTTCATAGAATATCTCTTACCCCTGATCCAAATCTACCTACTACCCATTATTTCATTTAAAGAAAACAAATAGCTTCACATTTTCCAACTTTCATTCTAAAAAAACTAGAACTAAGATGGTAGCCAATCCATCCACAGCTCCTCTAGTTAGTAATCCCTTCAACTTTACAAATTATCATAACATCCCTAAATGTGTTCAAAACGTTAATTTGTTCTTTGATCATACCTCTCCTACTACTGATGCATGTCAACATGTAAAATGCTTCTAAACCATGCTAGGCATCTACAATATTACTAATAATGGCATAGCATGTAGAGTTTTTGTAATCAATTTTAGAAGTAAAACCACACAATGGTTCCTAATGCTCCCTAATGCTTTCATTAATTCATAGGTAAACTTTAAAAATAAGTTCCTACTTCAATTTGATAAATTCACTAGTCCTACTTTAGCCTCAAGAAACTTCATAGGTCTAAGAAAACTCCTTGGAAAAAATATTTGTGACTATAATTTAAGATTTCTTTATTAATTAGCTTACATGCTAAATGAGATGCATCCTCAAGCTAATGGTATTCTCAACTTTTACTTGTCTACCATTGATCCATTCTTTGCCTATACCATCAAATTTGATTATAACATCACAAAATTCCAAGGAGCAATGGCTAAAGCTATGGAACTAGAACAAACTACATTAATGAATAACCTTCAAACTCAATTTGGGATGATTAGTATTAGTTATCTTGTATAATGTAGTCCATTTCCTTTATAGACCCTCACACCAAATAATAGTTTATCTTTGATGTCCACATCTTTTCTAACATCCCAACCTACAAATAATTATTTTCAAAGTCTAATTTCTTCTTCATTCTTTTCACCAAATACTAGTTTAAATGAAAATCAATCAAAAGCTTTAATCTAATCCATCATTAATCCAAGTAAAACAACTAATCCTAATGGATTGACTAATCAAATAGAAAACCAATAGAACCAAATAACCCAAATACTAACTTCACTTTAAAAACATTCCAATGAACTGCTAGAATTAAAGAAAAATAACAAGAATCCTATAGAAACTAAAAACCTAAGAATATTGACTAATGATGATTATTATTGCCTCCATAACACTAGACAATATTGAAAGAAAATTTATTCATAATTTTTTACATTATATGGTGATAGTTTTGAAAGCTAACAAAATGGTAAGATCCTAATTATGGTCCTCAAAATTCCTCATGAAAAAGGTAATGAAGAAGCTACCTCATGTGAACATGTTTTTGTGAGTAATCCCAAGCCACAAAAAACTTACTATTGCTAGAATTAGTGACATTATAAATACTAATTTATAACAAACTAAAAACAATTGTTATACACCTCCCAAAAAAAAGAGTTTATAATTAGAATAACACAAATAATCAAAAGGGATCATCTCAAGTAAATATTTGACAATAATCAAATCCACCTTCTATACT
The DNA here is from genome assembly GCA_015680685.1 of Gnetum montanum. Taxonomy (NCBI): domain Eukaryota; kingdom Viridiplantae; phylum Streptophyta; class Gnetopsida; order Gnetales; family Gnetaceae; genus Gnetum; species Gnetum montanum. The sequence continues at coordinate 59,007 of MNCI01033158.1, forward strand.
TAAAATAATTCCACCTTAATATGAAGTCAAAGATCAACACAAAGCTTATGATGCAGTTGAAGATTTAAAAAGAGTTAAAACTAGCAATTCAATGTATGATCTTTACATTTTAAGAAAACAAAAGATATGATTCAAAATATAGTTAATATATCCGATACTAATAAAGAAAAATATTCTACAACTAAAAAAAAAGTTCATTTTGTGGATAGTCCTAGCACTTTATCAATATAAAAGTCAAGTAGTTTCATATTCAACATGAAAGATCAACCTCTTTATCTAATGACCTTGATCATTTTAAGTAAATATATTCATGAATGCTTAATGTATTTTGATGCAACTGTTAGTGTCATACCATTAAAATCTTGTAAAATGCTAGGAGTGAAAATGCTATCATAAAAAAGAAGGGTTACATAACTTGATGAATCCAATGTATCTGTGGTGGGGTCCTTAAAAGAAGTAAAAGTGAAACCCAAATTTTACATGTTACACTGATATTTTAATGGTATATATGCAACCAAATTATGGTATTCTATTATCTCAAATCTTTGGAGCCTAGTTTTGTTGGTGCTTTAGATTTGATTTTCTAGAATTACTAATTCCCATTAAAGGAAATTTTCAGTATGTAATCATTCCAAGAAAACCTTTCTATAAACATGTAGTTGCTAGATTCGATCAACAAAATAAATCATTTGAAAATCAAAATAATAATCTTTTCATTGAAGTTATCAAAACTAGTTTAGGAGAATATGTTATGAATAAAAGCATGAGCAAAATTTCAAAGATAAATGCTTTTACTCATACATATTCCACACAATATTACCAACCTTTTACAAAATTCAAGGAAAGTTATGAAGATACCTTACCTTATCATCAACATGATGGGAAAACTTTCTTTTTTGCTAACCCTTCACCATTATGAAAAGAGAAAAATATAAATAAGATTCTAACCATTGAAACATTAAAAATGAACCAATTTTTTATGATGATCATTTCTACATTGACCAAAAAGCTAATGCTTTTATATTATACTAACTTAAACACTTGGATATTAAGAGTAGATGGTGCCTCTTTAAAGAAAGGATTTGGAGCAGGAATCATGCTTAAAGTCATTAATTCCATGTAACCTATGGTCAACAATATGGTTGAGTATGAAGTGTATATACATGGGATCAAACTATCTCAACATTATGACTTATCCAAACTAAAAATATATAGTAAGTCTCAATTTATTATAAATCATATTAATGAAATTTTTTATGATAAATATTCAATCATGAAAGCATATAAAGCTTATATCCTTGAACTCTTCAAGGAATTTGATCAAATATCCATTAAACATGTTTCTAGGGAAGATAATTATATTCTTGATGCAGTAGCTCAAATGGAAACTACTTTAGATGTCCCATTTTAATACAATGCTTGGGATTCTAAAATTATCATTACTAACTTTAAGTCCCATTCCATTCCAAATAATATAATCTCTTTCCAATTTTTCGATGATCATCATCATATTTATCATTTTTTATTTTTGGAGGGTGAATTTAACAATCAATATCTTAGAATTTTTCAAATTAATGAAGAAGATATATCAAAGGATGTTATTTTTTAAAATGATCTCTTCAAAAATGGTAACTAAAGAGGCTTTATTTGATGACTTATCTACTACATGGAAAAAACTATCCAAAAACACTAATTGGTAAATACTACTTGAAATAGTAACAATTCAAATTTAAAAGAAAGGATAATACTATCCTAATTAAGTAGGAGCTCACTTACATGCAGATGAGAAATAAAACTTTGTTGATTTATTTCATGAATTTAATGATGTTTTGGCTTCGACTTATGAGGATCTTAAAACCTTTAATCTATTTTTAATGATGCATACTATACCTCTTACATGTAAAACAAAACCATTTAGAAAAAAACTAAGACTAGTAAATGCCAAAATTAAGTCTTCGAAAAAGGTAGAAATTGATAAAATTTTAGAATCTAAAATTAATTATCTTATGAGGCATTGTAGTTAAATATCAAATTTAGTGCACGTTTTGAAATAAACATGTGAATTATGATCATGTATTTATTTTCATAACCTTAATATCTCTTGTATTAAGGATAATTATCCACTTCCTCTCATGGGAGAAGCTTTTGCAAATTATAAATGATGCTCGAATGTACTCACTTCTAGATAGTTTAGGATATAATAAAATTTTAGTAAGTAAGAAGGACCAAGATAAGTTTATCTTTACAAAAAAATGGGAAACTTTTCAATTTTTTAAGATGTCCTTAAGCCTTCTAAATGCTGGTTCTACCTTCTAAAGGGCTATGGATAAAACCTTTGAGGAATTGATAAAGAAAGGTGTTATTATTTATCTAGATGATTTAAATATTTTTTCTAAATATTGTGGTACTCACCTTAGGACCTTAGAAATGTTTTCATAATATGTAGATGATTTTATGTTACATTAATACTAAGAAATATATTTTTGGTGTCCAAAGTGGTAAATTTTTTGGTCATATAGTGATTAAAGAAGTAATCTGATTGATCCAAAATGAGAAAATGTCATTTTAAAAGTGTCTTATGCTTTCTCTAAAACTAATCTAAGGGTATTCTTTGGAGAAATTAATTTTGTTAAATTATTTATCCCTATTTTATGTTGAATTAGTTAGACTTTTCAATGACATGCTAAAGAAAGATAGTAGTATACATTGGATAGAAGAAAGAAAAATGTTTTTCTTGCCATTAAGGAAGCCATTATAGATGCCCCTATCTTACATTCTCCATGGGACGAATATGTTTTCCTTTTATACACTTTCTCTAGTAATGTAATTGTTGCTACTATATTAACCTAGGATATCATTGATCAATGTGAAAGACCTATAGCTTTCATGTTTGCACGTTTGAAAGATGTAGAATTAAAATACTCATCCATAAAAAAATAATTGTATGCTTTCATTAAAGCTCTAAAGAAGTTTTCCTAATATTTTTTAAACACCAAATTTTTTGTTATTGTCCCTAATTTGGCTACCATTGCATTAGCTAAAGTACAAGATCCTAATGAAAAATGTGGTAAATGGGTCATGAAATTGCAAGAGTAGGATATTCAATTGAAAGTAGAAAAATTAGTTAGAGGAACTAGTCTTGCTAAGATAATAGCCAAAGCCTCAAGTTTAGAAACATCTGATGCATATAAAGATTAATAATCAATACCACTTCACATACAAGCTATTGCTGAAGAAGATGATGTTTTGTTTGTTCTTAACCCATTCGATGATGCTTGGTATGGAGATATTAAGTTTTATTTAAATTTTCATCATTGTCCTTCAGATCTATCAAGATATAAAAGGAATATTTTTTATATGAATATTCTAAATTCACCTTAATTAATGGGAAGTTATTTACAAGGAATTTTGAAAGAGTATATCTTAAATGTTTAGACCAAAATAAATTGAATGATACTTTAAGATAATTACATCAGGAAGGACATATTGGTTATTATTCTCTAATCTATCAAATTACAAGTGTAGCAAACTATTGACCTACTATGATTAATGATCCTTACAACTTAGTTAAAACTTGTGTACAATGTCAAATGTTTAAGGTTAGAGATTTAAAAGGTTTAGCTTATTTACGACTTATAATAGAAACTAGATCCTTATGGGCTTTAAATTTCATAGAAGTAATTAATCCATTAGTAATAGCTCAACATGAGTTTATCCTAATGGTTTTTGATTATTGCACATTTTGGTTAGAAGCCAAAAGTACTAAAACTACATCATGTTATGAGGTTATTCAGCTCTTAGAAAGTGATAT